>JZKD02S0171916.1:185718-204915 GCA_000966675.3 Picea glauca | reverse complement strand
CTGATTTCCTAAGCAGTATTGTATTGGTTTACTGTTCCAAGGTTTGATTTAGTTGTTCTGTCTAACAGAATTAAAAAGACAGTAATTTTCTACTTTGCTTCCCTAATTCTAACAATAATTGTGAAGTAAAATTTAAGGTTGGCAAATGTTTGATTAAAAATGTGAAGTAGAACTAAAAGGTGATTGCACCGAGGAGAGGCAACATACATCTATATAGATTTGAAGCTATAATGATGAACCAACAAGTTCCTTTAGCAATAACTGAAGGTCACAATAAGTTGTGGCATGAAAACATGGGCATCTCAATTGCCATTATATGCATTAATTGACCTAGCTGAACATGGTCAATGGTTTCCGAAAGTCATTTGGAGCATGCTTGCTTGGTAAGCAACATGGGGAGACTTTTGATAAAAGCTTGGGTTGGAAAGGAAAGCATTGCTGGTCTGATGCTAACACAGTTGATTGAAGGCTGTGGGTCTTGTCTCAGTTTCATAGATGATCTCACATGAAAGACTTGGGTATATTTCTTAAAAAAAGTATACAGCATCTGAAGTTTTTAAAACATAAAAAACTGGTAGAAAACCAATGTGGAAAGAGAATAATAATTATTTAGATTGAGCATGGTGTGGAGTATACTTTAAAAGAATTAAATAGGTTTTGCATGACACATGGCATACAACAATAGCTATTGGTGTTATATAGCCCACAACAAAATAGGGTAGTAGAGAGAAAAAATATGCAGATTACAGAAGTAACTAGAAGCATTTTACAAGCTAGAGGGTTGGATTACTCTTTTTGGGCGAAGTTGTTGGATGGTTGTATATCTGATGAGCAAAAGTCCAACCAAAGCAACTCAGTTTTTTATACATTAGGAGGTTTGGTAAGGTTGTAAACTTCAAGTAGAACGTACTTCATTTGAGACAGGAAGATCCCACCAGATTTTCGCTGTAATTCCATTTGAAGATAGTAATGTGACACTACAAGGTCTATCATGTCAAAAGTGTGTAACAGGTCTTCTCTAATTGCTGCAATGTGGGTCCATTGCTTCTAGTTACAATCAAATCATCAACATGTAAAATGATTAATAAATCACCAAGTGATCTTCACATACAAGTTCAAATGTGAGTCACTTGATTCCCTGAACTCAACCTCTCTAAAATATCCATGAATGTGTACATACCATGCTTTGTGTGCTTGCTTCAACCTGTACAAAGCTTGTCGCAGTTTACACACAAGATTTTGTTTTCTAGGTAGCACAAAGCTAGGTGGTTAGTCCATGTAGACATTTTCATTAATCCACCCATTTAGAAATGCACTTTTACATCCATTCGATCATTGCATTGTTCGTCCATACTGCACTATAAGTGCTAGTATAGTTCAAATTATATTCATATTTGCTATTGGTATGAAAGTTTCTTCATATTTTACTCCTTCCTTTTGTGCATAGCCTTTGGCTACCAATTGTGCTTTATAATTATAATTTGTCCTATCATGTTTGTACTTTGTCTTGTATACCCATTTGCTTCCAATGGCTTTCTTATCTTCGTGAAGTTTACCATGTCCAAGTTTGGTTCTTTTGGAATGAGTCTATCCTGGTTTTCATGGCTCCATGCCATTCTTCCTTTTAGTTGCTGCTTCAAAAATTTGAGGCTCTACTACGGTTAACATTGTAGATATTAATGCAAATTAATTGTAGGCGACTTTTACAATCACATGCTTCTACCTAATCTTCCCCCTCAGGCAAAATGAAAGGTATGGAGGTGGGATAACTCATGCATGTGGGATGAATTTTTGGATTGAAGGTTTAATACAGGTCATGTCGGAGGCTGAGGGTATTGTTCCCTTGCAAAAGAAGACATTGGAAGCTCATCCAACTCAGTACATTTGGGTCTTGGGCAACTTTAGTACTTGTGTGCATGCAACCGTGGCACACTATCATTGTCACAATTGTTGTTGTAAGCTTTATGATATGGAGGGCATGCAAAAAGGTTTGTAGTAGTGTGAAAAGGATTTGGTGGGAATGAATGGCAACATTACCTACTTGACTTTGTAGTGGAATCACTTGGAAGAAGGGTTTGAATTCCCATTGAAGGAATAAACAAGATTAGGGATCAATCTACCATTGAAATTGGGGAGCATATACTTAGTGTGAGAAAATGGGAAGCAAAGTCCCATACTTTCATGACAATCTTCAGGGGGAATAAGTGGAGATGGCCTATCTCAACCTACCTCCTAATATCATGGCATCTCCTCTGCTTAGTACTTTGGACACCTCTGTGGACTTTTCTTCCTCTAGCCTACCTGGTAGCTTTGTGGACCCTCTTACTCTTTGTTCTACACATGCTATTGGAGCCTCTCTAGACCACTTCATCACCCTTGCTGGAGCTCCACTAGGGGTAAACACCAACAACATAGGTACCGTGGCAATGGCACATGAAGACTCAACAATATAGGTATGCCTGAATATTGAAGCCTGCTTCGGGCATTCTTAATTTTTAGTTTTTTCTTTCGATTTTATAGTATGTTTTTCCATTTTGTGTTTTTACTAGGGGCAACATGTTCGATGATACAACTATGGATCTACGTCCAAAAGGTATTGAGCTAACAATTTTAGTTATTTTTTGAATTGATTATTTGTAATGGAAGACTCAGGGGTAAGGGTTCTAGACCTACCTCCTGTTATGTAAACCCTAGCTATATGGTATGGTTGCAACCATTTTAGCATAGAATTTTAATTGGAACCATGAAAAATAAAATTTTAAGATCAAAGCAACTTAATCTAATACCTTGTGGTAAAAGGTTCAATGTGTTGAACATATGTCCAAAATTTTCAGATTTTTTTAGTGCAAAGGACTACGAGCTCGCTGCATGCTTTGATAATCACACCCAAAACCTTAAATAATCAACTATGATACCACTTGGGAATTTTTGGATACAGGAACCTATTCAATATGCCATTACAAAACAATGCACCTTTTCAACAGAGTAACACTAGTTGCATTGAGAGAAACGAGGGACTCTTACAATGTGTGGTTGAAGAGCTGCGTCACACGTATGAGAAGTGAGGTGCTCTTACAACTTGGGGTGGAAGAGAACTATCATGCGTGTGTGTTTGTGTCACACTAATAAAAACTATAATGCAAAAATATTGTTATCCCACTCCTAATTTCAAAAAAATTAAAAAATTAGCATAAATCCTTCTTAACTCTAGATTTTTTAATCAACGAGAGCTTTGACACTTGTGATGTTTTCAATACCTCTCAATGCTTAATAGATCTAGGGTTAAGATGGATATTATACTAGTGCACACTTATCTTCTCAAATGTTGTGTAATATTGATACATCAATACAACTTTTCACTACTTGGTAGATATAACTTCGATGTTAACATGTTATTAGTAAATTGATTCATTCATCCACTGCTTAAGTTGATCAACATAATGAAGATAATTCATGCATAATAGCACATGTATCCAAAAATTTCAAGAAAGCTAACTGTTAATTGTAAAAATACGGTGCATAGTAGAAATACTAACAAGGTACAATGTCCAGTCTATGATCACAAGATCAACATTGCACGACCCTCCTATCCCACACACAAGGATTTACAAGGATCGACTCACAAAACTGCTTAGACAGTTCTGGGTCATTTAAAACTTGAATTTTCTCATGAATTTGGGGATTTCACTCTAATATTTACCGTTTTTCCCCAAATTCGTCACATATCAAAATCTGTAACAACGAATTTGCCCAAATTCACACTGGTTCTTGGCCCATGTGGGTCTAGTGTTGAACCTAAGCTCTAATACCACTCTGTAACATACCCGACCCCAAGCTGGATAAGGCTACTGCTAAAACGACCCAATAAAATTTGTGATACCAATTCTAAATGTGGAACTAATACACACCATGATATTCAAGCTCATTCAACTCTCCATACTATATAAAAACATAAATGCAACCACTTTAATTGTGCACAACAACAACTAAATACATACAACATCATTCAACCGTAAAAATAGAGATTTGCAACTAAATACATACAACATCATTCAACCATAAAAATAGAGATTTGCAACTAAATACACACAACATCGTAGATTTGCTGTTCTAGTTCTCAACCATAAGTCACCCCCAAGATGGGGCTATGAATCCACAAGAGATGGTGGTCCCTAAGGCTGGCTAATGTCCCCCTCTCAATAGTCAAATTCCCACAGCTAATTCCAGTCCACCAACTCTCTTCCCCACAACCTGCACAACCTAAGGGATGAAATCCCCCTTCACTGCTCACAGTCCCTCGAGCCTTTCCACTCCCCTCCAGGGCCTCCAACACAGGTTGGATAGGAAATCTCTTTGCTGGGACCTTAGGAATTCTACAGGTGCAATACGAATTCGCCCAACAACAAAACACTTGCTTCCCTTGACGAATTTCAAATAGAACGTTACTCACAGGCCCACAACCTCTTTCTCCATGGAATTACAGTTCCAAACAACTGCCAAATGTGCCCACACCAGCTGCATTCAAGCTTGAACACTCATAACTCCTTCATTGTCCAAAAAACTCCATGTAAAAATAGCGCCCCATGCAAAAACGTGAATGTGTAATTCTGGTCTCTTACCCATACAAATTTCCCCTCTTTCTCTTGCTTGCTTGACTTACACTCTTCCCCAAGCTAATTGTAGTCAACCCCCATGCTCTCAATAACTATGGGATGTGACTTCTCACACCCACCCTCTTACATGAATTTAGTGATTGGGCTCTAGAACACTCAACAGATAATGGAAGGTTCATGGTAAAGATAATTTAGAAAGAAATGGTTTGGGTTTAATAAACATGGATAAACTCTCCCCCCCCCTTGGACCCCTTCCCTCTCTTGTGGAAACTAAACCCCCAAATCTCCGTCCGTGTCCTTCTGCAGCTGGCGATACATTTTATTCATTATATTCAATGTACATCATTTACATATTACATTGCTTGGCCCATGACCATATATTACATTTACAATATACATTGCTAGTTTGGGGTTTGAAAATGGGGATGTTACAACCTCAACCACTTGTGGTTTTTCAGTTTTGGTTCCTTTGGCTCCCATGCCCACCTAGAAGCCTATGCTTGTTCCATTGATGGTATTTTTTTTTTGAGGCCCTACTCCTGCACCCTACACATTTGCTTCTTAGATCTATTTACATTCGGTTGTCAAGCCCTACTAGATAGCGTTTAGTCTTTTTTTTGTGTGCAGTCATGCCCCCATGCTGCGATTCTGCATCCGAGGAATTAGAGATGCATCAATCCAGCCTTGCACATGAGCTCATCCTTACCCTCAAAGACTTTGTGTGCTTACAACCTAGGGTCCATCATTTTGCTTCCAATTGGATCTCTTATCTCTTTGCTTAAGTATGGTGGCCACATGCAAGAAGAATGCTAGACTCTTGGATCCTGAGTCTCACTGTCTACTTTAAGACCCGCCTAGACATAAATGAAGCCACATGCTTACAACTTGTTGAGTTCCAACTGGAATAAGTGGCCCAAGCTTGGTGGGAGGCATGATTCAAGTCTTTTGAGCTCTACATTGAACTGAATGAGATGCAATTTGGCAATTCCACATCTAGACAGATCACAACCTAGGTTGCCTTTTGTTAGGCCATTTTTCAGTGGTTCTATTGTCTTGGATACTTGCAAAATTTAATGTGCTGTTGGTTGCAACGTTGTCAAACTCCGGGGTAGACAATCCAACAATATATTGACATCTTCACCAAACTAAGGATCTATCTCCACATCACGGAGGTGGGAGAGGTACTCATTTTAAAGATCAATTCTGGTTTGTTAGTTGATTTTAGACATGAAGTCAAATTATTTGAGAGCACTACCTTGCACAAAGCCTTCCTTCATGCTTTGGCTGTAGAATACAAATTGGAGAAACACCTTGTCTTCTCTAATCCTGTAGCTCGTCCCATTGCCTCATGTTGTACTCCTATGCCTCCACAAGCCCCTTCTATTGTTGCTAGTCTGCCCCCCTCCTGCTCTGGCCACTGGTATCATTATCATGAGACCCAATCACATTCTTCTGCAGAATGTTGGGCATTGGAATGCCAATCCAATACTAAGACCCTATACATCGACTATCAATTTCTTTCTCCTTCGATTCAACCTTTGTCCTCTAAACCCCCTCTTGACTCCGAGGTCATCTCTCTTTCCAACCCCACCTCTTGTGATTCAACGTCACTTTTAATGACCCCAATATTCTTCTCACCAAGCTCATGAACTGCTATTTACCCACAATTGCCAGGTTTATCATCAACTGGCCACTATGATTCTTGTCTAAAAATCTCATTTCCCCTGTCTTTGTCACCAAACTCTAGCTTACCACTGACAGACTAAGGATTGAATAACTCCACACATTAAAAAATGTTTATTGATGTGAGCCATACATAAATACATTGAGAGATGACTCTTGGTTTCATCTTCCAAGAGGTCCGATGACTCTTAACATTCACCTATGACTCTTCATATTCTTAAACTAATATTTACAACAATATTTATGATTATACCATAATCCCAAGGATTAGGTATCTAACATTATATACCACCACTACCCACCCCTCCCCTTATCACCCAGGCTGGATTAAAAATGAAGGAATCTACTTATTGGTTGACAAGCGTTGTGCCCTTACCTTTGCTATTGTCTGTTTCATGACACCATCAAATGTGAGGCAATCCCACTGGATTGCTCTGATTTGTTGTTAAGGATACCTTATCAACATCAATGTAATGCCCTATATGATGCTCTTCACAATATTTATAAACTTTTTAAAGATGGCAAAACCTATGAGCTGACTTCTTCTGCAGTCCCTCCCCCCCCACTCCTCTTCAACAATGCTGTAGTTTGTCAAGTAAATCTAAGCAAATGTCTCTCCTTTTGTGTGGTTCATCCTATTAAGCTCAATAATGATTCTTAGCCCCTTCCACCCACTATGCAACCATTACTTGCGAAGTTTTTGGGTGTCTTTCAAACTCTTGAGGGCTTTCCTCCTATTAGGCTATCTAGCATTCCATTAATTTAGCTCTAGGCGCCACTCTTCTTAACGCCTTGGCCTATCAGTTATCTCCCCTTGAAGCTACTTAATTCGGATGCTAGATTCAGTCCCTCCTTGAGTCTAGCCATATCCAACGTAGTTCTTCACCTTGTGGCTCCCCAATTTTCATTATTCCTAAGAAAGAAGCGTAGGAATGGCGTCTTGTAGTAGATTATTGTGCTCTCAGAAAGATCATTGTCAAAAACTGCTATCATCTACCACGGATTGATGATGTGCTAGACCACCTTCAAGGTACCAAATACTTTACCGATATGAACTTGACCACGGGCTATCATTAGGGTCACGGGCTATCATTAGGGTTGCATGAATTCTAGTGATTATAAAATTGTGTTCATGACTAATTGGCTTGTATGAGTGGTTCGTTATTCTCTTTGGCCTCACTAGTGCCCCTGCTACTTTCATGAAGCTCATTATTGATGTTTTCCGTCCACACTTGGGGTGTTTCAATGGGATCTATTTGGATGACATTGTTATTTTCAGCCAAATGTGGGATGAACACCTACAACAGCTGTGCTTGGTGCTGGAATTGCTTCAGGCCCACAAATTTTAGGTGAAGTGGAAGAAATCTTATTTTGGCCAGACCTATATGCAGTATCATGGGTTTGTTATGGATCAGATTGGTGTCCTTGTGGATTTTGCCAAGGTTCAAGCACTTGCAGAATGGCCCACCTTCAACCGTTGCTATGTTAAAGAGATTTCTTGGGGGTGTGAATTTTTAATGGCGTTTTATCTCTCATTTCTCTCACATTGCCTACCTTCTGAATCAGCTTTTCAATCAACTTGTCTTTGCCTAGACCAAGGTCTCAGAGGAGAGTTTTTATATTTTAATGACAGCGCCGTGTTCCGATTTAGTTTTGCATCTTCTGGATTTGCAGTAACCCTTTGAGATTGAGACAGATGATTCAAACTATGCTATTGGTGCCATACTAAAACAGGGAAGTCACCTTGTGGTGACCAAGTTGAAGTGTGACATCTATGACAAATAATTTTATGATCTGGTGTAGGCCTTGAAGCAATGGTGCCATTATAGTCTAGGTATGGAAACCATTTTTCATACTGATCATCATTCCTTAATTTTTTCATATTCCCGGTCTAAAATTCAAGAGAAGCACTATCTCAAATGGGCCTCATACCTACAATAGTTTCACTTGGTCATTAAGTTTAAGAGGGGCAATTCAAATTGGGTGCAAACAGTTGAGTCGCCCTCCTACTCATGTGCTACACATTTTGAATGTTTGTTGTGCTGCATATGAAGCTTGGTGGCAACTCTATGCTACTTACTCTTTCATTGGGCCAGCCGGGTAAGACTTACATCATCCCATTGAAATTAATCAAACACCTTTCTTGGATTATTTGGTTCAGGATGGTTGGCTGTATAAGCTTAATCAACTTTATGTTCCTAGCATGTTTGATCGATTAGTTCTCTTTCAGGAAGCCCATGCCTCTTCCTTTGGCAGACATTTTGGTAGATTTAAAACTCTACAGCACCTCAACACCATTTCTTCTGGCCTTGTATGCATTGCCAGGTTCAGGCTTTTATTTGTCTCTGCCCTTTGTAGCCAAGGTAAGCCAACCAGTCGTAAACAAGGCCTCTACCAGTGCCTGCCCATTCCTTCTTGGCCTTGGGAATATCTTTTTATGGATTTTCCTAGCAGCTTTTCCATGACTTTCAAGAAACAAGATTGCGTTTTTTTGGTGGTGCATTGGTTCTCCAAGATGGCCATATTTATTCCTTGCACCGAGGCCACTTTTGCATAACAAGAAGCGGAGTTGTTTTTTGCCCTCGTCTGGTCTCACGTTGGCTTTATAATCAGAAATTTGACTTTTTTTAACTCATTTCAAAACAGAGTGGAGGGGTTGGAGAGCAAAGGAGGTCTCCACCATTTTTCTTTGAGCTAAGGAACAAAAATAGATTGTTTTTATTTGCCATCAACAGTTTATTGAGTGGGGATTGATTCCCATCAGCTGTTTCGGTATTTGGAGGTATGTGTAATAATTCCAACACAATTTTTTATTTTTTTTTGAGATTTTTGATAGGTTTTGCAATGTCCATCAGTTTTCCCTCTTCTTGCCAATTTTTAATGGAAGATCTACCATCTAAATACGATTTTTTTATTTGCAGCATTCTTGTATTTTGAATCTCGATTTCCATTATTTTTCTTCCCTCGGTTTAATCATTGCTATAAAAAATGTTGAAAACTTTCGACCCTTTGTGGGAATAAGGTGAGCCCACTGAGGGGAATAATTTACAAAAGTTGAATTACTAGTGTATGGGAAGGAAATGATGGGGGAATCAGCCGGTTGAAATGCCACCCTGCACAATTTCTGGGCCATGAAGTGGGAATTTGTCCAGTTGCAACCCTGGAAATCATTGATATTGCCAATGAATCATTGTAGGATATGGGTAAAAAGAGAGATGAGAGGGAAGTTGTCAGAATTTAGCTTGTAGTGAGAGGAGTTGCAATATTCAGGGTGGCAAGAAATGAGATATTTTCCTTGGCCTTGCCTTCCACAGTGCCCTTAATGACCTCACATTTCGTTGTTCTGAGAACCACAGTTTGCGCACAACCTTCTATTAGGTCAATGGTTAAAATAAAAGAGAAGCAAGAAGTAGACAAGCATGTGGGTAGATGTTTTCTATGGAGTGACATTCTTAGATGTTTTCTATGGAGTGACATTCTTTTAAACATTGCCAAGAACAACATGTTCTACCAGTGTATGTTTGATGTTGTTGCTACTATTGGTCTAGGCTACAAGGTCCCTACCTATGACGAGTTGAGAGGGGCTATCATTCAAAATGAAAAGCTCGATTGCACTCATAGATTGGAGGAGCTTAAGGGATCATGGGAAGTCATTGGATGCACTGTGATGTCAAATGGTCGCATTCATAAGAAGGGAGGGACTGTTTTTAATTTCTTGGCTAATTGTCCCGAGGGGAAAATGTTTATTATATCTGTGAACTCATCTGCATATGTTAAAGATGCAACATTATTATGTGAGTTGTTGGATGGGTTCATCCAAGAGATAGGTTCATAGAATGTTGTCCAAGTCATAATGGATAACACTATTAATTATGTGGATGCTGGTTCGTTGCTTATGTTGAGGTATCCTACCATGTTTTCAACTCTTTGTGCCACACATTGCATTAATTTGATTTTCAGAGGATATGGGAAAAATTGCTTATATCAAGGATATTGTAGAATCGACTAGGAGCATCACAAAATTTAAATATAATCATGCATCCGTGCTTAGCTTGTTGAGGCGATTTACAAATAACAGGGAGTTGGTGCGCCCTATAATCACACATTTTGCCACTAGCTTCATTTTTGTTTATTCTCTCTTGACTTGTATGTGGGAGGTGAAGAGAATATTCTTTTCAGATGAGTAGCATGCTTTATCATTCAACACTAAATCGGAGAGGTAGGTCATATTCAGGTTAGTGTCATATCGGGAGAGTTTTTGGGTAGGAGTGGAGGAAGTGTGTGCTATGAGTGAACCTTTGGTAAAAGTTCTTTGCTTGGTTGATGGAGAGAAGCCCATAATTGGCGACTTGTATGAGGCCATGGACAAGGTGAAAGAATCCATCCGTGCCTATTATGAGGACAAGGGGGATTGGGGATATGTGAAACGATCATTGATATGGAGGGTGATTGAGGAACGATGCAACAATACACTCCATCACCTTGTTCATGCTGTAGGGATCTACTTCAACCCCACATTCTCTTACTCTTGTGGTTTTAGATTTGATGCTGAGGTTATGGGGATTTCTCACATGTGTTTAGAGGATGGTGCCAAGTTTGCAAGAACATGTAGATATTTCTAAAGAAATGGAAATATATAGGATGGCTGGTGGAACATTTGGCTTTGGCATGGTTGTTTAGGATAGGATGACCAAAATGCCAGGTAAGCTTCATTTTATTTCAAATTTCAATATCTTTTCTTCCGTTGTTTCAAATTTCAATGTTTTTTCTTATGTTTTTCTTATTGTTGTAGGTGTTTGGTGGACAAGCTACGACTTAAGAGTACCCAATTTACAATTTTTTTTCATTTGGGTGCTTAGCCGAACACGTACCTCTTTTGGTCGCGAGTGCACGAAGAGTGGGTTTGAAAAAATATACACCAAGAAGTGGAATAGGTTAAAAAATTTCAAATTCATTATAAATTATAATTTTATGCCTCACCACCCTCTAAATTATGTATTATAATTTATAATTTATGACCTTCACACAGTTTAGAATCCCTGTGCCTTAATGACATGGTCTACGTCTACTACAATCTCTGGTTGTGGGTAAGGAAACTTTAGGAAACATCTGACATGGAGGCTATTTCATTGGATGTGATTGACACCATTGCTATATGGAGGGTGGAGATCGAGAGGCCTGTCATGGACTCAAACCCTAAGTGGTTACATGAGGAGGTGCATGAGGAGGTGGCAGAGGATAATGTGCTAGAGGAGGAGGATGTTCTAGAGAAGACATATTTACAGGAGGTGACTATTGACATTGGGAGTGCACCACCACCTTCATAGACATAGACACAATCACAAACATAGCAAGTTGGACTTAGCAATAGCACTAGCAGAGAATGTCAGAGTATAGCTTCTCCTCCTTCTTCTAGACAACGTTAGAGTCCAGTGATAGCCCTAGGGCCTTGTTTTTTAGAGCACATTAGTATCTAGTGCTAGCACCAGGGCCTTCTTCATCTAGAGGAAGTGCCATTACTAGAGCCATTACCTTTGCCTGTAAAAGGGGCAGTGGGAATCGCTAGTTTATTTATCCGATTTCACTGTAGATGACTTATGATAATGAGATACATTTCTAATATTTTTTGTTGATATTTCGAGGTCTCAAGAGTCATGACATGATTGATTATTGATGTGTGATGTACCACTAGACATCTTATACATCTTATATATCGGTTTTCTTTTCGTATTTATGTGGCAATGAGTTTATTTGATGTCGTTGTTGCTTTCGAAAATTAAAAAAATTGAAAAAAATGAATATTTTTGTATTTTTTTTAAGGTGGTTGATATTTCCGATATTTTCCTTGATGTTACTGATAAGCTGTTTTCTTGACCCTCGACGATATTTTCATCAACACGATGTTTGCAACATTGTTAAAAATAGATTGTGAAGTGCATATTAGACATCAAAGTGGTGAAATCCATTCTTGGTCTGTTTATAATCAGATTTGCTGACAGTGCCAATAATTTTGCTTGCCTTGTGCTTTTGCTATATCATCATGGAAATTTATGGATAGAGATTGAAATCACTGTTGAAAAAGCATGCGATTTTTCGAGACTTTTTAAAAAAATTGTGACTTTTTCCTGTTGACGAAAAATTGGCTGGAAAAAGTCGCGATTTTTTAAAAATTGAATAAGTCTTGACTTTTTCATAAAAGTTGTGACTTATTCATAAAATTCACTGGCCAGTTAGTGGAAATCATGGGGATAAAATAGATCTTTTGAATTTTTTTTTGTCATTTGTGTTTGTCGTTGTTGGAGAAGGAAGGAGAAGGTCTTGACTCGGTCGAGTAGGTACTAGACCCCACCAACATGCAAGATTAATTTTTTTTAAAAGGGTTTGACCAAAAACGCTGGCAATTAATGGTAATGTTAAATTCTTAAAGTTAAAGTTGACATTTCCGTTATCTTTCCTTTTTACCCTTTTACTTAAAAATGATAAAAAGGAAAGATAAAGGAAATGTCAATTTTTACTTAAATTTTTAACATTACCATTAATTGTTTCAGGATGTTTGAGAGTGGTTCCAACCTCATCGGACTTGATATGGAGAAAGTAGAATTTCATATCCCATTCAAAATCGAATAGACTTAATAGTTTTTAGGATTTCAGGATTGGTAGGATTGCAACATTTTCATTGGATTCTATCACGTATGAGGGTATGGGATTGGCATTTAATCAAGAGCACCAAGCCCTTTATGTACCTCAATGTTGGTGGTATTGATTGTTGAACTCCTTTGACATGGCCTTAGCAAAAATGTACCTTTCACTCAAACCAAAATCATTGATTAGGCATGCTAAGCTTTTCCTACCATATTATAAGGCTTTGATTAGGTAGTTTCATCAAAATTGGGAGGTGTTCACTGATGTCTCTAGAGGATCAAGGTAGAGGCAAAGGTTGATACGAATGACGAGGATCCAAATATAAGCGATGGTGGAACATTGCTTGTCATTTACGTTTGTGATTTAAATGTTCTTGCTCGTTTATTCATAATGCTTTCTTTCAAAGTTTCAATAATTTTTTGGAACCATGGTTTGGAATTTTTAAAATATAATTTTTTCATTAAAATTTAAATACGTTATGTAATTTTTAGTAAACCAAGTCATTGAAATAAGATCGGTCTGAGTCAATCCGAGTTCGAGTCCGAGTCGGAGTTGACCATCGACCGATTCCGAGGCTGAGTCTGAGTTTTAAAACATTGCATTGTACATCTACCTCATGATGATGAGATACATTTATATATGTGATGTCATTTTGTATTGGTTCTCCACTTTTGTGTCCTTGATTGGACAACTATCAGGGTTCAGGATTCAATATTGATTTGAATATATATCATCTTTTATTTGGCATCCACTACATCATATATATCAGTGCTTTCTCCATATTTATGTGCCAATGTGTTTATCTGATGTTGTTGTTGCTTTAAAGTTTATATGTTTAAAATTTTGAAAAAAATGAATATGTTTTGTATTTTTTAATGTTTGTCATGGTTTTCCGATTTTTTGCCGACTTTTTCCGAAACAATGTTTTCCGGACCCTCGCCGACTTTTTGCCGATGATGACTTTTTCAACAATGATTGAAATTAGACATGCATTGGAGTCATGGGTATATATTTATTTGCAATTGATGTTTTTCCAATCTTTAGTTATACTTGTTACTTTGCAGGACCCATGAGTGTTATTGTATTTCTTTCTTAGTTCTGTAATTATGTGCACAGCTTGCAGGTTTCAAGCTTGAGGTAGTTGAAACCGAATCTGCGGGTCATGCACGAACCTTGGCCAGGACAGTTGATCTCAGTACTTGCCGAGATGGTAGGGATTTCATTTATACTTTTTGTTTTCTGATGAAGCAATCTCTCATATAGTTGAATAGATAATGCTTTTTTGGGTTAAAAACCAAAATAATAGTTAAAACTCAATGGCATGTAGAGCATCACTTGTGCTATTCTTATTGCACTTGTTTATCTCTGTTTGTGCAGGTATCATATGTGTTGGTGGAGATGGAATTGTAAATGAGGTTGGTTGACTTCTATTCGAATGTGTGCTCTGCATCCTTTAGTTTCTTGTTTTATTTGCTGATATGAGATATGATCCAATAGTTTATCATCGGGTATACAAATTGCAGAAGGTGTTGTATCCAGACATAAGGAGTTGCCGAGACAGACGGTTGAGTCTATTTTAGAATGTTTATTATTGTCTAATATAAGAGAGGAGCTATTTTCAGACATGCTCTTGTGAGGAAATTTATCTTTGTAAGTGGTCTATACTAGGCTAGTTCTATATTCAACTATAGATCTGTTTTTATCTCCATTCTTTAAATTTGTCAAAACATTCAGTGGTAATAGCAACACAGAGTTTTGGATACATAGTTCTCTTTTACCAAATATCTCTCACACCCATTTCTTTTTCTATTGTGCTTGTATCAGGGTTTTATTAGATTTTCCATTCTCAATTGACTCTGCTGACATGAACGAGGCCAAACCTTTATATCTCCAAAATTGCATGTAGTTCCACTTGGATAAAGCAGATGTAGTCTGAATATTCTTTTGGGTTCTTTTTTTGTCAGACATTTTAAAGTGGGTATTGCTCTTAAAGTTCAATCTAGGTGAACTTAGCGTCCCTTACCCTTGTCACTTGTGTAGCTTTGTGTTCAATCATGGAATTTTTATTCCCGAAAACAATATCCAACCATAAAAAGAATTTTACTAATTTTGAGAACTCGATTTTGCCTCCAAGTTGTAGAATGAAATTCGACTGAATTTCTATCAATGTTGATGAAGCCAATCAACATAAAATGCTGAGCTCTTCATAATGAGTCATTAGATAAATTTCTGGCATATATAGTTGACATCGAATATATATATCAAATGAGTCATTAGATAAAGTTCTGGCATATATAGTTGACATCACACACACACACACACACANATATATATATATATATATGTATGTATGTATGTATGTATGTATGTATGTTTGTATAAGAGTCAAGGGTTGTCCTATTTATTATAGTTAAGTAGTCTTTCAACAACTGTAGGTTCTCATCTATTTCCAATCTATGTGTGACCTTTTACTAGGTTTTCCTTTGAAAATGCATTTTAAGTTTCATTACGAAACAATAAATAATACATCGAGAATTCTATACATCATTGAGCTAGGCTCTGAATGTATATGATAGAGTACCCTTTCCAAAATAGAGAAGCAGAGACAACATGTCTGCATTGGCCCCAATCTCAATAAAATCTACATCTGTTCCAGGGATAATTTAAGGATGAAAATTTGTATTAAAATGTAGAAACATGGGCTAATCATACTAGTCCTTAATATGCAAAATGTAAAATGTTTGGCGATAATTTTGTAAAAATATTCAAATTTCTAAGGATTTTATATAGCTTCTATAAAATTTTGACGATTTTTAAAGTAAAATGATTTTATTCTATGGAATTTAGGTGAATCGTTTTTAAAAAAAATGGAAATTGGCGAATCTTTTTTGGGGAAAAACCATGGAAAATTAGCCCATTCGCGAACTTTGGCCCCCCTAAAATCATCTATGATCTGTTCTAGATTGCAAATTAAAGAACATAGCATCCCTGTTTTGCTGCTGTTTTCTTTAAATTTTTTGAATATGACATGGAATTGGATTGAATTTCTATCAATGTCGATGAAGCTAATCAACATAGAATGCTGAGCTCTTCAGAGCAAGTCATTAGATTAAGTTTTGACATATATAGTCGACATCATATATATATATATATATATATATATATATATATATATATATGTATGAGAGTTGAGGGTTGTCCTATTTATTATAGTTAAATAGTCTTTCAACAACTTTAGGTTCTACATCTATTTCCAATCTACGTGTGACCTTTTATTAGGTTTTCCTTTGAAAATGCATTTTATGTTTCATGACTAAACAATAAGTAATACATCAAGAATCCTACATCATTGAGCTAGGCCGTGAGTGTATATGATAGAGTACCCTTTCCGAAATAGAGAAGCAGAGACAACATATCTGTGTTGGCTCCAATTTCAATAGAATCTACATCTGTTCTGAGATTGCAAATTAAAAAGCGTAGCATCCCTGTTTTGCTGCTGTTTTCTTTAAACTTTTTGAACATGACATGGGAATTCATCCTAGAAATATCTTTAAGGAATCGACTATTGATTTATTTTGCTAAAATTCCACAGAGAAAGAGATTGGCTACAACATGCATTAAATGAATTAAGGGGGTAAATTTCTTAAGTAACTTGAAGTTTCCCCTATTGCTTCAAAGATTAAATTTTCCAAAATTCAGAGGGTAGGGTCAGAAGCCTTAGCCATATTCGACCAATTGATGATGCATGCTGAGATGCTCCATGGAATCAAATTAAATTGTGCAGACTGCAAATGTTATGTGGGTGTAGAATAATGGGGACATTGACAAGAAAAACAAGTGAGAGAGAGACAATAGAGATCTATGCTGACATACAAACTCTTATCTATAGCCTTTCTATTTTGTAATCATTGAATTGTTATGGCAAGCATGCAATGTGCATGAATAACGCGACTCTGATGTACACCATTGCAACTAAGTGATTATTAGGAACTCAATAATAATTATTAGGCTAGCTAGTCTTATGCAGCGTTTGCCTGTTATAAAGGCCAACATCAGTGAATACATGTTGAGAAGTAAGGTGATCATCGCAGCTCATCCCAATGGTAAAAGCATTAGAGCTTAATGATATATGCTTCATTTTTTGATACATAATTTGCTTTACTTGATGGGGAAGTTGTCCATTCTTGACCATGAAGTATGAAACATTGGTTAGGAGTTGCAATCCCCAATGTCAAAGATTCTATCAACTTGAAAAATAGGTGCAAGATTTGGTACAATGATTTGTGGATGTATTATTTGTGCATTTATCTCTTGGTACAATCCTTAAACAAAGGACGAATTAAATATTGACCACATCATTCATCCCAATGAGATGGTATGTGTAGACATCAAATGAAAAGCATTGTCCAGGCCTTGGATGTTAGGGAAGCTTCTAGCGAACCTTGGTTCTGGGGTTGTTCAGTCCTTGCACATCTATGTTCTTGTATACACTTCCTGGAATCATTTTCATTGTTCATGGCGCTTTGGTTTTTGCTCTTAACTTGTAGATATCAATTCTTACTTCTTCATATGCTTTTGTATCTTGCTTTATAAAGGAGTTGTGTTTGTGCTCCCACATTGTATCAAATCTAGTATATTCTACAATTGTGGTCATTGGTCAGATATTAATAAAATTATCTTATCTTATCTTGTAAAGGTATCGGTGCCATAAGGTAAAGGCTGGACTTTATGTTGGTTCTCTCTGAATTTTATTTTATCCAAGTATAACCAAACTTTGCTTGCAACTTAACCTAGGGTGCTTGTGATTCTTGAGCTGGGGAGGCACCAATTGTTGTGCTCTTGGCTACAATGTCCTTAAGTTCACTAACCAAATTACCTACTCTATAGCAAGGCTTGTTGCTAGATTTGTGAGAGTGAGTTGAACTAGGTGGAGAATGTACATATAGGGGGACTCGACTCGTTGTGCAAGGAGCCATTCCGCATTACTCTAGTAGCCTCTTGAGATGTGCCAACACGAGCTTTACCTTCCTAGCATGCACTTGAATTTGGAACTAAGGTTTGCACAATTTATATCCCCATCATATTTTGTAAACTTGCATAAATGAACTTTTTTAAAAATACATTCATTTTGTTTTATTCATATTAGAAACAAAATCTCTATGCTAACAAGTTGCCATGTTACACAAAACTCGACAACCCATGAGAGCTTGTCACAAAGGAGAGTGAGTTCTAGGCATTGGACACGGGGAGGAGTTGACAACATAGGTTTGAAGCTTATTCCTAGGCTGACTTAGCAAAAGGGCAGAATCAGAACAAGTGTATGGTTGCTTCTTCCTCATTAAAAATTGGAATTGGTTTGGGTAAGTCCAAGGTACTTCAGGCATTTGCCAAGAGGAAGGTCACTCAAGTCATGGACCAAGCAAAAATGACTTTCTTTGGCTCAATATGAATTCCACACAGGGTAAAGCTGAAACAACCATGTAGATTGTTTAGTTGCAACCTGCCAAAGTTTGTTTCCCTAGACATTAAGAACTGGATTGGAACTCAGCTAGTGGTACCCATAAGCATGTGTGTACTTATTAAAACCCTTGGAAAAATTCCACCTCTAGTCCTTCCACCATGTAGATGGTTAAAGAATCCCCAACATAAGAAAGAGGTCGTTTGAAGCTAACTCCTTGACTCGCTCAATTACAAGCCCATATGTGGCATTCAATTGGAATTTTGCTTTCAAGTTTGGTTGGGCTTCCAGTTATAAACTTGATAGTCAAACATTTTACTTGCTCTAACAATACCCTTCTTAAAGAGTTGCTTGGTTAAGAACCAAGCAATATTTTCCAAAGCCTTGCCATAAATTGAGTGAGAGGAGACACCGGTTGTAGCGATCATTAAGATACACGTTTGTTCATAGTGAGTCACCTTTCTAGGTATGATGGATTTTAATGGCGTTAGAAGCTTTCAAAATGCTTTGAGCAAAAAATGCTCCATAGATTTTTACCTCAGCCAAAGTTAATAGGGGGCTTTACAAATTCACATTCCCCCAACTCTTTTTACCCAACGGGGCCCCTCTTGCGATGCGAAGCTTTCAAAATGCTTTGAGCAAAAAATGCTCCATAGATTTTTACCTCAGCCAAAGTTAATAGGGGGCTTTACTGTTGAAATAATGTAACTGCGAAGAGCATTCTTATTATTTTGTTATTGGATTAAATCCCCATTGTGGATTAATCATGTCATTATTATTATTTTTATTATTAGGTTAATC
>JZKD02S0171916.1:157927-178854 GCA_000966675.3 Picea glauca | reverse complement strand
TATATATAAACGCTCCGGAGACGCTTCGCTCCCGACTTCCCGCTTCTCGCTCCCGCTCCCCGCTTTTCTCCCACGCTCTGGCAACACTGATCAGATCTACCTGTAATGATTAAGTTTTCAACATATACAACCAAAACAATAAATTCTTCACCTTTTCTTTGATAGACAAGTTTGGATCATAATCACTTCTTTTGAAACCTCTTGTTCGAAGATACTTATCAATCTTTTCATACCATGCTTGAGGGGCTTGTATTAATCAATACAAGGGCTTTATCGACTTACATACCAATTTATGTTCTTCAACAACAAATCCTTTAGCCTGCTCCATATAAACTTATTGCAAATCCCAATTTAGGAATGCACTTTTGACGTCTGTTTGTGTACCTACCATCCGAACTGTGCTGCAAAAGATAACAACATTATGATTGTGATCAATTTTGTAGTGGGAGCAAATGTTTCCTCATAGTTTGTATGTTCTTTTCGTGCATATCCTTTTGCAACTAACTTGGCTTTGTATTTATCAATAGAACCATCTGATTTGAACTTAGTTCGATATACCAATTTATAGCCTATCGGTTTCTTATTTGGAGATAATTCAACTAACTTCCAAGTGTTATTTTTCATTAAAGCATCATATTCTACTTGCATTGCATCTCTCCATTCTTGTTTTTTATTTGCTTCATTAAAATAAACTGGATCATAAGAATGCACAACTTCACTCATCAAAGCAAGATTTACCTGTTGGGGTGATTTTGACCTTGTTCTTCTGTGACCTTACTGCATCTCATCGGGCTTTCCATTTTGAAGAGTTCGACAGAAGCTTTTTGGCCTTTGCCGAGACTAACTGGCATGTTGTCCTTCCAACTCCAACTCTACGTTTTCTTCCCCCTCTTCTTTGACTCCTATATGTGATAGGAGTTTTGATTTCAAGCTCTTCACTATTACTCTACAAAACTTCACCCTTCCATTTGTATGTATGCACATGTGGGGGTCTCTCATAAAAAATTACATCTATTTATAACAACCTTTCTATTTACTGGATCTTATAACTTGTATGCATTGGATTCCATGCTATACCCTATAAATATGCATTTCCTACTTTTAGCTTCCAATTTACGTCTATCTGTTTTTGGAACATGTGCATATGCCAAACAATCAAAAACTTTGAAATTTGTTACCTCTTGTTTCCTTCTTGACCAAGCTTCACGAGGGGTCTTACTACGAATTGCCTTTATTGGACTTTGATTCAATAAAATTACTATTGTCTGAATTGTTTGAATGCAGAATTGATCACTGAGGTGACACCTATGTCACAGGGTTCATTGAATTCGAACCTCGAAGTTCGAAATTCAGCGAACCTAAAAAAATAATTCAAATTCGTTGAGGTTCGTCGAACCTCAAGGTTGAGTCTCAACCCATTTGAACCGGTTCGAATTTGAATTCGACCCTTAAACTGGATTTAAAGCTAAATTTCACTCATTTTTTTTATAGGTTTGCAGGTTAAAGGTTCGAGGTTTTATTGTTTAGTGGTTTCACAACTTGAAAAAACCCTCTGCCGCAGACAAAATATCATTTCTGTTGTGCTGCAGACAGAGTCAACTTTTATCGGTTGGCTGTTTGACAATTAAGAAAAACCCTTAGCAAAAAATAATGTCTCATTTCTGCCTTCTGCCATCGTACTTGCAGTTGCAAACCCCTCTCTCCAACTCGAACCTCGTTCGGTTTGGACTCTGTAGCTCAAAATCGAAGAAGTCGTTTTGCAATATTTTGCTTAGGTGTTTCTGCTATTATTTGAATATTCCTAACTCATCGATGTTTCAAAGCAAAGAACCAGCCATTCTGAGACAATCATGAACAGTCAAAGTCAAAGGCTTTACAGAAGCCGCCAAATCCGGAGCTATCCAAGAGTTTTCGCCTGCGTAATTTCTAACTTTTGTCCATTCATCGCGAAGCTGCCAAATCCCGAGCTATCCAAGAGTTTTCACCCATGTAATTTCTATCTTCCGTCAATTCATTTTCCAAACTGCAAAACTAATGTAGGATTTGATTTCATTTTGTTCAGGAGCGTCAGATTTTATTTTGTGAAGACTATCAATTTCTTGGGTTGTGTCATTATCTTATTTTTCACGGTCCTTGATTTGCTAAGAGATTAATGTGATGATAATATCTTTTTAAAATTTAGTAAATATAAATTAAGATTAAGAACAAATATTTACATCTTACAGTATAGTTTAAAGTTTGTTAATATATTATAATATTGAGTTATTATAAAGTTAATTTTGAAGTATTTTAAAATTTTATTAATAATTGAAAATGAAGTATTTTTATAATGATGATGAGATATCCGAACTCATATATTTTAACACATTAATTGATATAGGCTTTAAAATGAGTAAAAATGTAGTAATTGAATAAATGTTTAAATTTTACAATATAAATTAATTTATTTTATGTTTGTTATAATTCATTATATATATATAAACCTAATGGCAAATGGCAAATCTCATCTGAACCTAATCAAAAATTCGAATTTGAATTGAACCTAATCGTTGCTGAACCCGAACTCGAACTTGAACCATGTGACATAGGATGGCACCCTTTCAACACGCATCCAACCATCTCCATAATATGCTGATTCTTCTGCTTTGCTGCAGCATTTCGTTGTCGTGTCTTTGCAACAAAAGTCTATCTTTGAATACCATGATGATAACAAAAATCACAAAATGCATGGGATTCATACTCACCTCCTTTATCACTTAACACCTTAATTCATTGACCACTATCATTTTCAACCATAGCCTCGAATTATTTAAAATTTGCAAAAACTTCAGATTTGTACTTCAAAAAGTATACCCATATTTTTCTTGAAAAATTATCAATGAATGTTACGAAGTACTTAGCACCTCCAAGGGATTGGGTTCTCATTGGACCACAAACATCACTATGACTTAGTTCAAGTACCCGCATTGCTTTGGTTTCATTGTTATCAAATTCGAGGCGATGTTGCTTCTCTGCCAAACTTGCTTCACATACACATTTATCTTCTTCAATGTTGGGCAATCCATTCACCAAATTATATTTATGAAGTGACTTCTATTAAAAGTAGTTAAGATGCCCATATCTCTCATGCCATAGTTGATGTCCTTAAGAAGAACATGTTAACAAGGCTTCTTGTTGTTTTGGAAACGTTCAAACCATTACATATCATTACATCACAATCTTCTGTCAATGATGTTGTTGTTTTGATCTTTAATCAAGCATTGTTTCTTATAAAAAAAAATAGTATAATTCTCCTCAGTAATTTTATGAACAGAAAGAAAGTTGGCATTTAAATCAGGAGCATACTAGACATTATGTATATTTTTGATGCGATCTCTTAAACTCTCCTAGGTACTTCAACTTGTCCTTGTATCTCAAGAACACTGTCGTCACCAAGAATAATGATCTTGTTATCACAAGGAGCATGTTTGGGAAAAACTTCTAGCTTACTAATCAAATGTTTGGTAGCTCCCAAATCAATGTACCAGATACATTGAGAAGTAGAGATGTCAGTATGAGAAGCCATAAACAGATAATCAGTGGCAGGTTCAGTTTGTGAAACCATTGTACTATTTTTTGCAAAATTACTTTGATGCCTTTCCCCTGTACTTCTTCCTCTATGATATCCTCTAACTCTGTTCCGATCAGCCTCATGTCTTTGCTTAAGATACCACTCTTCCTCATTATGATTACTCTTACTACATTAAATGCAATACTTAGAACTTTGAGAAGTACCTATCTAATTTGAAGAATTTGGCCTCCAATTTTGATGCCAACTATACCTACCTCCTCAACAACCTCTGTCACAGTCTCTTCCTTTGTGTCTTCTTGTAAAAGCTCTATCTGGTTCTGCAAGTTCATTTTTCTTGAGTTGCTGCTCTTCTTGGAGTAGTAAGCCTACAACTTTTTCAAATGCGGGAACTTGATTTTGAGAATATACACAAAATGAAGTTACAAAATTATGATATACATTAGGTAGGCTATTAAACATAATGGTTATGAATTCCTTATCTTTATTGCCCGTGTCAATCTGATAATTCATTTTTCAATTCCGGCAACTTATAAACACAATCTGTAATGGAATCCGATGCTACCATCTTCAAACTGGTTAATTTGTTTCGCAACAATAAAATTTAAAGTTCATTGGAAATTTCATATAAATTCTTTAACTTATTCCAGACATCAATAGCATAGTAGTACCACGAATGTGGGGAAGAAGATCATCCTCCAAAGCAATGGTAAGAATTAATGCATTTCCATTTTTCTGCTTATAGTCATTAGTCATGGAGTCGGTTTTGAAATTGTCCCGGTATCCCAAAGATCATGATATGACAAAATTTGCCACATTTTTTTGTTTCTAGGCAGGGTAATTTTTGCCATTTGATTTGTGAGACCCGAGCATTATGAAATTATCAATATTGGCCATATTTCTTTCCTTATAACTCCACAAAAATCTGCTTATTATGTCAATATAAATCAGAAACCCTTATACCTTGACAAAATCCTTATAACTCCTAGAAAAAAGATGAAACCCTTATAACTCCTATCAGATTATGATTTTGAAAGACACAGTTTGGAAAATATTTCAATAATTGTAGAGAATTTGAGTAACTTATAAATGCAGATTGTTTCCTTCAAATTACCCAAGGTGCAATGTGTACCTTATGCTGTAATTGGTATGCTGTCATACGAATTACTAAGCTGCTACCGCTGTAATGTAATCACTATGCCGTTTGTATGAATTATTGTAGAAATTAAATGACAAAATCTGCTTAAAAATATTCTGTCATACACTTAGCAACCTAGAGATAACTGTCTTCTATGAACTCTGAAATGTCTAAACCCACATTCAGAAAATACCATAAGCAGAAATACACATTGCTAAGCAATTTTGTAGTGGAATAAACACAATGAACAACAGCCATTCAACTCAGAAAAACTTAGAAATTTAGGCAATCCCAGGGAAAACCCCAATGTGGGGAAACCCAAAGAGAGAGAGACATTTTATTAGCTTCAAGAAAGATATATCAGCAGTAGCAATACATTTACAGCCAAGAGAAATAACTTACAGCACCCAACAGTCCCAACTTTTTGCCTTGGAAAATGTGCCCAGAAAATCCGTACTGCTGTATGGCCCTGCCCTGTTTCAGCACCTTGAATTCTGTGCCAAATAGCAGCTGTACGGACAGCAACAGAAAACGTCTTCTTCATCAACAGAAAACACTAGAAAAGATGCCTCGATTTGCGTGCAGCAATCCTGCCATGAAATCCGTGCCCTCCCAGCCTGTTGTACGTACTGTACGGATCCGTACAGTACAACCTCTCTAACAGCAACAAGTTACAAACCTTACACAGAAAACTCTCTTGGGATTTGTGCCCAATCTCTCTTGGGAAATACGCCCTCCTTGCTGCCCTCTTTCCTCTCTCAAGCTCCCTCCGAAAATCTCTCTCAAACTCTTTTTCAATGTGTCTTGCACACTACCCAATGCATTCTCTTATAATCTGAAAGTGACCCTTCACCTTCTCCAACCCTAGATCTAATGGGTCAAGATCTAATCTTGCCTTTACAAGATCAAGGGCCATGATTCATTCCCTCCAAATTAAATCACTTAAAATATTAAAGTACATTTTCACTTTATAACATAAGTGCACTTTATGAGATAAAGTCACTTTAATATTAGAAGGTACACTTTATTAAAAAAGTCATTTACATAAAAGAACCACTTTATCACAACTTTATAAAAATCCATTACAAAGTCAAGTGTCTAGTAGTGTAGGTACAAGGTTACTTCCGCATACAAGACACACATGCGAAGTACCTCTCGAGCTAAAAATCTAACACTCCCTCTTAGCGAGGGATGTACTCGCTGTCATCTCCATCATCCGGTCCCATCACACTGTACTCAGTAGGAGCTCCCTCTGAACCTAGAGCCATCCTCAACACCTGCACAAAACTTTAACCAGAAGACATCCTCCTGACAACTACTCTGAACCCTGAGCTCCTAGGAGAATCCACGCCACCCTGAGCATCGGTTCAATCACACTAGCTGAACCTCCTGCCAGTGCTCAGAAGAGACTTCGTCTCTTCTCTCGGAATGCAAGATTAAATCCTTGGGCCCACCACAGTCTCAGGAGCCTCTTGCTCCTCATTCGACGTTGAATCATATCCTGAAGGTTGTCCTCGCAACATGTACAACCTGTCCACCCGATCACCAATCAGCTGGGGTTCCACCGGGTCCACTCCCTCCCTGTAGATAAATACATGTCCCCTCTTGAACAATGTACAATATCCATCATTTTCCAAGGCTGAGACTGAGAGCAAGTTAACCCTCAACCCTGAAACAAATAGAATTGCATCAAACTCCAGGAATCCTCCATACTCGAGTCAGAATCTAACCCTTCCAAGTCCACGTACAGCTCGCACCATACCTCCTTCCAACAAACAATCAAGTTTCCCCCTTCAAACCTTGCCCAAAAATCTCACTGCTCACTGTTAATCAGAGCCCAAGCTTTGATACCATGTAGAAATTAATTGACAAAATCTGCTTAAAAGTATTCTGTCATACACTTAGCAACCTAGAGATAACTGTCTTCTATGAACTCTGAAATGTCTAAACCCACATTCAAAAATTACCATAAGCAGAAATACACATTGCTAAGCAATTTTGGAGTGGAATAAACACAATGAACAACAACCATTCAACTCAGAAAAACTCGAAAATT
Source organism: Picea glauca (assembly GCA_000966675.3). Classification (NCBI taxonomy): domain Eukaryota; kingdom Viridiplantae; phylum Streptophyta; class Pinopsida; order Pinales; family Pinaceae; genus Picea; species Picea glauca. Next base: position 172,092 of record JZKD02S0171916.1, on the reverse strand, counting down.
TAGGCAATTCCAGGGAAAACCCCAATGTGGGGAAACCCAAAGAGAGAGAGATTTTATTAGCTTCAGGAAAGATATATCAGCAGCAACAATACATTTACAGCCAAGAGAAATAACTTACAACACCCAACAGTCCCAACTTTCTGCCTTGGAAAATGTGCCCAGAAAATTCGTATTGTTGTACGGCCCTGCTCTCTTTCAGCACCTCGAATTCTGTGCCAAATAGAAGTTGTACGGACAACAACAGAAAACGTCCTCTTCACCAACAAAAAACACTAGAAATGCTGCCTCAGTTTGCGTGCAACAATGCTGCCTCGAAATCCATGCCCTCCTAGCCTGTTGTATGGACTGTATAGATCCGTACAATACGACTTCTCTAACAACAACAAGTTACAACACTCTCACACAAGAAACTCTCTTGGGATTTGTGCCCAATCTCTCTTGGGAAATGCACCCTCCTTGCTGCCCTCTTTCCTCTCTCTAGCTCTCTCGGAAAATCTCTCTCAAACTCTTTTTCAATGTGTCTTGCACACTACCCAATGCATTCTCTTATAATCTGAAAGTGACCCTTCACCTTCTCCAACCCTAGATATAATGGCCAAGATCTAATCTTGCCTTTACAAGATCAAGCGCCATGATTCATTCCCTCCAAATTAAATCACTTAAAATATTAAAGTACATTTTCACTTAATAACATAAGTGCACTTTATGAGATAAAGTCACTTTAATATTACAAGGTACACTTTATTAAAAAAGTCACTTACATAAAAGAACCACTTTATCACAACTTTATAAAAACCCATTACAAAGTCAAGTGTCTAGTAGTGTAGGTACAAGGTTACTTCCGCATACAAGACACACATGCAGGGTACCTCCTGAGCTAAAAAGCTAAAAATTATTAATTCACCGCCATGTGCTGTACGAATACGGATCTTGTTGCTTCTTGATTGGTATAATCGTCGTTGTTTTCTACTGAATATTTTATATAGTAGTTGGGTTACAGGGTTTGGATATGCCTTGCTCTTTTTTTTTTTAATTATTTCATAGTAGACTTTTATATAGCCGTCAGTCAAAATATATGCCCAAATTTAACCTTTAATAAATTGCTACTTCTCTCTCATAGTGGTTGTACGAAACATTTAATTCAACCTTTAATAAATCGTTGCTTTTCTCTCATAGCCACCATATGGATCACGTCTTCTTTCTTACAAATTCGATCAAAGTCCCTTTCTCTGAGCTTGTGCGTGTGCCAAACTTTGTTTTGACATAGATCTTTGAGATTGCTCTATGCCACAATCACCGTGGCTCTGATACCATGTTAAACTATAATGGAGAATATGCAAAAGACAAATGAGAGAGATTGAAAGAGATATGTATTATGTCAATTGGCATCAGATTACATAAACTGGTGTTGTATACATATCTAGTAAGTTTCTTTATTCTCGTTAGGAACTACTCACCTAATTTACCTAATTTCGTAAATACATTAACATAAATGTCATTTATCATGTATGACTTATTTCCAGTTTATGACATTATATTTTTAGTACATAATATTAAATACTCCTAAGATAAAATGAACTTCACAATGTCTAACAAACTTAGTATAAAGTTAGTCATAGCTGGAAGAAGGGAGAGTGGGTTTGTGAGGTCTGAAATCAATACAAAAGTGGACCTAATAGGTTGAAAGAATCCCACCACCAAACTTCTCATGTGTTGGAGAATATTGTTCCTAACCTACTCATCTAATGGAGGAAGGCGAGAAGACATATCCCTACCATATTGTGCACCTACTAGGAGAGTGGCACTACCAAACTACTCATCTAATGGACGAGTACTGGAGAAACAAGCTGTATAGAAATGGAGAATGTAGCCATCGATTTTCCCTATTGTCGGTAAAAACTATCACTGACCTACTCATTCAATGGAGGAGGGTAGGAAGACATATCCCTACCATACTACTCATCTAGTGGGAGAGTGGTATTACTTAAATGTCCATTTGAAGAGGTGTTGGAAGAGACATCTTGTATAGGAATGATGAATGTAGCCACTGATCGACTCATTTGCTGGAAACAATTGTCACTGCCTCACTCATCCAATGAAGGAGAGCTAGAAGATATATCGCTTCCATACTGTGAATCTATTGGAAGAGTGGTATTGAATTGTCCATCGAAATAGGTGCCAAAAGAAACATCTTGTAATAGAGAAGAGATAGAAGTGCCCACCTCAAATAAGATCAATTATAGCTGAAGTGAGAGTGAGAAGATCCAATTCCATATATTTGAAAAAACTTGAATATGACCAAACAAGCTCAAGTACAACATGTGTGTGGGTTTATGGTTACCTAGGTTAGGTGCGCTTGAGAGAGCAAAGCTCAAAAGGAAGTGGATATATAAATACTTAGTGCCCCACAAAGAGTGATCGTGGCCAAAATATAAAATATATGCGGCCAAAATATAAGTGAAAGTTGGTGTTTGGAGAACCAACTTGAAAAGTTGGTCGACCATAGCTGAAATAAAGAAGTGAGAGGGTTAATGAATACCTATCTCAACATAGGGTTGGCCCTATGTAGAACATCCTCCCTGAAGATGGTTAGGAGGCTAGGAAGAGACAACATTACATAGCACCTTCCCCTTGTAATGCTTAATGTGGGTCATTTGAACATAGAACCTTCCCTAAAACACCATAGTACCAATACCAATATGGCTTCACAACTAGTCAAATGGGGTCTCTGGCAAAGAGCTGAAAGGAGGAGCCATTGAAGTGTGCTGCATATAGGGTGTCTCATAAGGACAAATATCATAGTGTGAAGGATAAAGATCCACAAAATCGGACTAATCTGCTGAAATAAGTTGAGAATCATTAGTAAAGAGTATAGTAGGATAGATCCTACAACCTTGTGAGTGGAAATTGCATTAAAGGAGCTGAAAGGGTCTCTCTTTGGAAACAAACATCGATAGGCTTGTGAGAGTCATTATGAACCATCGTCGGAAATTGAGGAGTAGACCTTGTGTCACTAACTGCAATATCCAATATAAAAGTACTAATCCCTGGAATATGAGTAGTATCTCCAAATAAGGTGGAGTTAGTACCAAGAGTATCATCCTGTAAATCCAGTACAATCCAATTTGCAAAGTACATTGTCATATGTGTAACAAAGAAGTAGACCATCCAACCTAGAAAAGAGGAGTCTCCATGAAGACCTCAAGAGAACTTGCAAAAGGGGCGATGAAGGGGTTTGAAACCCTATAATAGCAATGATCTAGAAAATGTCACCACCAAGCAATCCTACAAATGAATAGAACCAAAGCTACCATAAAAAAATTGTTGAATTATGGTTGAAAGAGAACATAAAAAAAGGAGTGCGTTGCCCTAGAAGAGGGCACAAATCTGCGAGAAGTCTCCTTGAATCAATTCAAAGGACCAAAAAAGTGCCAAAGAAGAATGATGTTGGTGAAATATAGGATAGAAACCCTAGAAAACTTAGCGCTGTCCAAAAAATGTTGAAAACCCTAATTTTCAAACTTGGAACAACCCTAAAAATAAGCTTAAAACCCTAGTTTCAGACATAAAACCACCCTTCTGCAATTTTGATTGGCCACAACTCCGGATCGGATTCAAATGATGAGTGGATGAATAAGAAAGAGGAAGTTCACACTTGCTTTGATACCATGGCCAGTGTTATTACCTAAACTAGCACCCTTGTGAAAAGTCCCAACACAGGTGCTCACTGGGGCAACAAGATGGTAAGTGCATCACTGTCAGCTCAGTACCCTTTCCCCTTCACTTTAGGCCAGCTCCTAGAAGCCATGGGGGTATCTTCAAGTGAATTTTTTTATAACATGCAAGCATATGATTTATGTTAATGAATCCACAATATATGTAACAAGACCACGCGCAAGGATTCCAATAAGCGATTACAATGCTTTGAAGATATATAATTAAAATAATAGCATGAACCATAGGTATATCCACTTGAAATAGAAGGTTAGGAGCTAGTGGATGTGTCTGCCAAGTCTGATATGTAAGATAAACAATACTATCAACTTCAGATTTGCATTTATATCTATCACTCAAAAATAAAAACTTCAAGAGGTTAGAACCACCTTTAAGCTACTTTAGGACACAAAGTGTGAAGACATTTAGCATAAATCAAAGGTGCAATGCGCTTGTGTTTACCACTTGATTATATACTAAGAGAGGACAAGGTTGGGATTGTTCTTCCACTTCTAAATCTGTTTTATGAATAAAAACCCAGAAATTTCAGATTTAGATCACGAGAAGACCATCCAAGAGAGAAGGACAACCCCAAACCCACAAATACGAAAAAAGACCCCCATCAGTTTTTCATGTATATATCATGTGTAACTTGTTTTTTTGAAGTTATTTTCATTTTACTTTAAGACTTTTGTTCTTTTCATAATTGAGGGATGGCTATGCAATATTTGGGGCTATCATTTTGGTGGTACCTACACCAGGGTAGTTTACATCTTTTGGGGAATCTTGGGTAGTTTATCATCTTTTGGGTAATCTTGGGCATGCAGTGAAGCCATGCACCTGTTCACCGAAACAAAGAAATCAACTCCTTTGGGTATACCTTGAGGTAGAAACTCTTTGTAAAAAAGAACTTGATTGCTGAGGATATATCAAGGGCATTTTGCTACCTTGGACTATAAACTATTTTTTGCATTTTGCCATTTTGGACATACCTGCCCACTTTTATTAAATGTGTTCACTTGTAGCCTTATCATTTTAGTTTTTCAACTTTTTTGTTTTATCTCCATTTTGATATTTATAGGAGCATGAATGGTGTGTTTGGTTTGCATTATGAATGCATTAGATATGATGTGTTATGTTTTATTTTTAATACTATTGGGTGTTTTTTTTTTGGGGAATTTTGAATAATATTTTTTGGATTTTCTTTTTAAGAATTTTCAGAAAATTTCAATAATTTTGTCATTCCCTGGAAAATTGGGGGAAACTTCTAGCCTTTCCAAAACCTGTAGCTCCATAGGCACTGTGCCCCCTACTCAGGAAACTTGTGCAGCTTAGCTATTTGCTATTCTATTCGTTGTCTGAGGACCTTACAAGTAAAATGCTCCCCTTCCCAAAATTTCATGAACATCTGATTCTTCTTATAAATGACAAAACAGTGATACTGAATCCTGTCACTCCGGAGAGAGAAAACCACGATAACATAACCTATCGGTACAACTATTACTTCAAAGGACTCCTGTGGCATCACTTTCTTTGATAAGTATTACATATATGCATGTAGTCTCATATGAAGGCCTAATACCCATAAATCTGGATTGTGCATAAGCGCCTTCTGGTTCATCTCTGTTATATTTTCATCTAGCAGCTCGGATTTCATCCTTATTATTAAAGGCTATTCCGACTTCCTAAGATTCTATTGTTCATTGGGCTTGGGGCTACTCCGTTTACCTGTACTCTGCAATAGGTTCCTCAAACCAGAAACTACTGCTTCTGTGACAGAAGGTTTCAGCACATTCTGAGCCATCCTTTTTAAATTGGGGCTTTAAATCCAAAAAACACACCATTAATTTGCAGTTGATCAGGTAACATAACCACCACTGCTTTCCTAGCCCATCGAGATTCCACACCAGGCAGTACCAGCTACTCCCTTCTATCAACTGGGCACCATTAGAACACAACTTTGCAGCTAAATTGGCCAGTCTCTACCTTCTTTCTCAAGAGGGGAAGTCTGGTTATGAACCTAATCAAACTATTATTAAAGTTGGAAATGGTACCAATAAATGAAGAGTCATGCCCCACTTTCACTCCACATAACTGTATTCGAAGAAATCTAATCGAAAATATTAGGTATATAAAAATAAAGATTATTCATAAATAGATGACTATACTATAGAACTTAGGATATTAATTTTTAGAACTTAGAAGTTAGGATATTAATTTATAGAAGATGCATCACATAAAGACATAGCTTTACATGAAAGGTCACCTTGAGTCCTATAAAATGCCAAGGTCACTCATCATAGTATATCATTCGTTCATATCTTATTTACTATTTTATATATTTGTCCTATATGGATTTCTGTATATTGTCTTTCTTTGGAGTGAAAGTGGGGCATGATTCTTCATTTATTGGTATACTGGAGAACTTAGGATATTAATTATTAAAAAGTGCATCACATAAAGAAAGCTTTATGTGAAAGGTTGCTTTGAGGCTTTTTAAGATATTAATTATTAAAAGTGCATCACATAAAGAAAGCTTTATGTGAAAGGTTGGAGTGAAAGTGGGGCATGATTCTTCATTTATTGGTATACTGGAGAACTTAGGATATTAATTATTAAAAAGTGCATCACATAAAGAAAGCTTTATGTGAAAGGTTGCTTTGAGGCTTTTTAAGATATTAATTATTAAAAAGTGCATCACATAAAAAAGCTTTATGTGAAAGGTTGCTTTGAGAACTTAGGATATTAATTATTAAAAATTGCATCACATAAAGAAAGCTTTCTGTGAAAGGTTGCTTTGAGGCTTCTTATGATATTAATTATTAAAAAGAGCATCATATAAAAAAAGCTTTATGTGAAAGGTTGCTTTGAGGCTTATAAAATGTCAAGTTCAATCATCATATTACTTCATTTATCTATATTTCATTCATTGTTTTATATATTTGTTTTATAGGGATTTATGTATATTGTCTTTATGTTGGATATTCCGCAGTAATTGAATTTTGTTCATTTCGTTTGGTATCAGGTTTGGTTACACTTTTATCAATCCTAGTTTGATTGGGCATTTGGCCACATTCATTTATTTTTCAGAGTTCTTCTGAATTATTAGGTTTTTGACCACAATCAGCCTTTGGCCATTTACCGTTAAAAAGTTTTAGTGATAAAAGTGCTGCAAGTTGAAAAAAAAAATACCCAGATTAAAAAGATGCCTAAAAATAAAAAAGGGATGGATCTATAATAATAATAATAATAATAATCTATTTTTAAGGTCACTGCCAAGGCAGACACCAAATTGGTGTATGAGACCTCCTCCGCCTAACGATTTTGACTGGTAAAGTCTACGGAGGTATACATACCCTACCCCCTCTGGATTTGAATTTGTGAGAACTTGTAACTTCTTATATAGAAACACATGTTCTTAACCATTAAATCCACTCACACTTTATAATAATAATAATAATTCAAGTGATTAGCAACAAAAAGCGACTTTGGCATACTCTAATCGAACTGAATTTTGATTGTGGAAAAAAATGTTTGAAGGTAACCACATTCCAAATTACGGCTTCAACGTCTACTGTCTACCAAATCAGTGTCATAAAGATAATCCAGGGTTGACTTATAGAAGATGGTGCCAAGTACAAAGATTTCGAAGAAAATATTCAAAATAATCAATAAGGCGGCCACTGTTCCATCGCTCATTATTACTGAATTTGATTACGGTCACCATGAATATAATCGACAGCAGGGAAGTGGTGGCAGCGTCACCCAAAATATTGGTCGAAGGAATAGCAGATACTAAGCATAATCTGATGAAATAAAAGGGGCAATTACAGAAGAAATCGATTAAACAGTTCAGCTGCCTTGTCTCCTTCCTGACGTGGGTATTTCTGACAGAGGGAAAACCAAGAAACGGTTATTAAGGTATCGAATAGCGTGCTAAGTACAGCTAGAGGGAGCTGCCTACATATAAGGATCGAATCGGATATTACCGAAATCAAATCGACCTGCAGAATCTCACAGGCACGAGGCGATTAGTGGACACTCAGACACATCATATCTGTTTGCTAAAATTGACACACATAGTATCCATCTGCTGAGATCCTTACATAATATAAAGACTGAGAGAAACGAAGACACCATTCGGGATCTCATGCTCTTAATCTGCCCATTGTAAAAAGTATGAAGTAAACAACAAAAGTTAAAACCCTTGTCACAGGTATTATAGAGGAGTATTAAAAGATTTGGTGAACCTTTTTTGGTGGAGTTAAATGATTTGGCATAAACTTAGATATTAAAAAAATATCTTAAAGAAAATTAAAAGGTGCATATGGTCACCTTTATTTCAACGAATTATTCAGAGTAACACTCTAATTCAAAAAGATTGGAGGTACATCAAGTTAAATCTTCAAGTCTCATTTAATATATTTTACTCTTGGAAAAGTGAAACCTTAAAGTACTACCAAGGCTCTATTATCATTTGGTAGAATCAAATATATACAAGGGAAACAATCATTGAAGAATATTTTTAAGCCGTTTACACTTAGTACACTAATCATCATTCAAGAAATAAGTGGGAGAATATTCAAAAGGTATTTTTCGAAAATAAAAAGAAAAAGTTACACTTCAAATAAAGTGCCAAGACTTAGGTTTTAAAGCATATCAAGGAAGCTATTGAAGCACATAATTTTCGTGAGACCTTTGCACTAGTGTACCAACTAATTATCAAATAAGAAATCGTGAACTACGAAGTCCACAAACAATTCTACCTTTTTGGTGAAATGTCTTTTTTGTGCAAATGAATTTAAATGTTGGGAGTTCTTCAAAAATCAAAATGTCAATTGCTTAAATTGCCAAAGACCATTTGTTCTAAGGGATTATCAAAGTGACACGCAAATGCAGTGGCAAATAAAAAAATTAGAGGATGAACTAGCAAAACATCAACAAAACACGAAAGTATTAAAGAATGAACTAGCTGAACAGCAATAAAACTATACATATCTTGAGAATTTATTTGGTGATGAATTATTAGAAAAAGATGAGGAAATTTCTCGTCTAAAAGATCATAGTCAAAGACTGCTTGTGCAAATCAAGAAGTCAAAGGATAAGAAGCAATGCGATCAGAAATTAGAACAAGAGAATGAAGATTTTGAGAAGAAATTGTCATAAAAAGATGAGGAATTTTTTTGCCTAAGGAACCTCAATTAGAGGTTGGTTGAACAAATCAAATAGCTAAAAGTAGAGAAGCCAGAGAGTCTAGAACTTAAAAATAAAGTCTGAGATTTGTGGAGAACTTTCATGCCTAAGGAATCATAATCAAAGCCTACTTACAGATATTAAGAAGCTGAAGAATGATAAGAAGTTGCTACAAGGAAAGTTAGAGCAACTTACCAACAATGAAGCATTTATCATTAAAGAAACAATGATCGATCCTATTGAACTAGAGAAGTCCTTAGACCTAAAAATCCAAATCATGGAGAAAGGAACCGATATAGATCCAATCAACATCACAACTCAGAAATATGCAAATCCAGAGGAAATAACGATATCTTCAGATGTTGAAGTAAAAACTATGGAAAATTCAAGTGTTCTTACTAATTCTGTGACCAGAAAAGCAGCACAGTTGTATGAAGAAGACATAATAGTAAATACCAAAAGTGAATCATGGAGACCCAAGAAATATGATAAGAAAAGATCAAGTTACAAGGACACGTTATTGGCATGGTAATCACGAGATCCGATACTTTAACCAATCAGTGTATCCACATTGCTCTTAACAGAAATAATTGACCTATATTACAAAGAATATCAATGTCGATAGAATTGGGTCTCAAAATAAAGGTTCACATTGGGAACCCTATAAAAGCACTGTGCCACAAAGGATCAAATTAAGGTGGTTAGACTCTTTCATAATTCGACGATTCTGCTCAAACACTTAGAAGATCATATTGTTTTGTATCGTCAATCATCACAACTTCAAAGAAGAAAGAATTGTGAGAAGGCATTACAAGCCAGAACAAGAGATTAAAATGGCAAGGTCACTCATCATTGTATATTATTCATTCCTATCTTATTCACTAGTTTATAACTTTATATATTTGTATATTTGTCCTATATGGATTCTGTATATTGTCCTTCTTATGTTGGATATTCTGCAGTAAATGAACTTCATTCATTTCAGAAATACTCTGTAATCTTATTCCATTATGTTATAAAATGTATTACAACTATCTTATTCCATTATGTTATAAAATGTATTACAATTTCCCTCGAGGTTATAACACAGAAATTTTAGAACACAGTATGAATCCGTCAAATTTCAATGATGTCAACAGAGTTATCTAAAATATTGAACTGCGTCCAAGTCCAAGGTGTCGAGAGTTATGTAAATTTTTTTTTTTCTGAAATAATCAGAAGCATCGTAAAATGCTAAATGACTGTCTGGGTCATGATGAACATTCACAATCTACGAGTCAGACAGGAAGGCAAACACGATTGGAAATATTATGGATAGTAATAGTTCATCTCATTTGATGTAGAGTAGAAGTTGTGTATTCGTTTATACTATGAATGATATACTAATGGAATGGGAAACTTATGATTGTGCAGTGCTTGGCACAACCTTCACAAAACCGTTAAAAATAGTCTTATAGCCTGTAAAGAGTTTTTAAGGATGATATACCATCATTCTGTTAGTCTCTCATTGTCCAAATTTTAGACATAGGAAAATGAGTGGATGAACAACATGAGAAAAATTCTCTCCCCATAGGCCATGAAGCTTAGGTGCTGATTATTAATTAAAAAATTAATATAAAATTCTTGATTTGTGTCCTTGCGATGTATGTTAGTGTTAGATGCTTTACAGACAATTTGAAAATAAAATTTAATTTTTTTTTGAAAATAACCTTTAAAAAACTCTCATTACCCTTTTGTATTTACTGAGACCTCACTATTTTTGTAACACCTTAGTAAATTCATGATTGTATATTTTCTTTCAAAAAGAAAGTGGGAATAGAAAATTTCATTTGCACTCATGTGTTTCGACACACATTAGGGAGTGAATGGGCCCATGTCAGAAGCATGTATTATGGAATTTAATCGAAAGGACAGATTGCTGTAGCTGTTATAACTTATTTTCTGTTTGAAGTATAAGCCAGATCTTGAATTAAATCTACAGTAATTTCTATTTATCCTAATTGCTGTTGCTCCTTGAGCCTCATGTCTTCCATCTGCTGAACAGCCCTAGGTGGATTTCCACAGTGGTCAACTGGGAGCAGAGGACATGCAATTTCACATTCTAACAGACAAGATAGAGAGAAAGGAATAGCAGGAGTAAAGAAAAAAATGTCGACTTTGAAAACAGATTAAAAAAGCATAATCGAGAGGATATGAGAAAACAATCTAACCTCTTGTCACTACACCTGGTATCAACTCATCGAAAATGTACAGAATGCTTTTCACTTTTTGTTAAAGCTCATGGGCATGTTTGAGATGCCAGATTGACTAAAGTTTGCAGGCTCTCATATATTTTTATGCAAAGTGTTACATTTTGGTCTTATTTGGGGCTGCTGCTTTTCTTCTGGTCTGCATACTATGGCTGTGGAGGGACAAGAGTCAATTTGATTCAATCAATGAATTTGCTAAAGTTCATGGGTATGTTTGAGATACTAGCTTGACTTGAGTTTGTAGGCTCTCATATATTTTATGTAAAATGTTATATTTTGGTCATCTTTGGGGTCGCTGCTTTTCTTCTGGTCTGCATACTGTGGCTGTGGAGGGGACACAAGAATTGATTTGATTCAATCAGTGAATGTTGTCAGCAAGACAGAAATTTCTGTGAAGCAGTTAATGTAATTGTTTGTTGTTATGGTCACTGAGAACTATATTCAGTACTGCAGTCAAGCTTATCATGTTAAGTTATTTAAAAAACCTTGATGGTATCATTGTATCCATGCAGGAACTTTTGGCTCCTATCGTCCAAATGGACATATCCTTTGTCATTGGGGCATATTGTGACGATTGTCATTAAAGAGAGTTGGATTAATATGCTTGTGAATGCATCTAATAGGTTTTATTTTTCTTTTAGAGCTTTCTACTTGATATATTTTTTCGAGACAGGTAAAAGTGGCAAATATTCCTGCTTTTTCCTCCCAGTTTGGAAACTCTAATCTTAATAAAATTTAGTCTTGCAAACTCTAAACTTACAGAAAATTTATTCTTGCAAACTCTAATCTTACAGAAAATTTAGTCTAGGAAAATATTTACTCGTCGACTGAAGGAATATTCATTGGATAACAGTGGATCATATTTATTTCATGCCCTTGTTATATGATTTATCAAGTTCAACAAGTTTGCATTGCACACCTGCAGTTTTCTGTTCCTGAAATATTATGGATACATTGTATTGGATGCCTGAACTGTCTTAAGTTTATGTAGTGGGTCGAAGTAGCCATTGTTCTATGAAAAGCAGTAAATAGTTTTACATTAACACGTTTAATATTTTGATTTAATCCAAGCACTGGGATTACCTGGATTTATTTTTCTCGATGCATGAAATATTGGCATATTTTTTATTTGCTCCACGATGAGAATTTCTTCTTGCAGGTCCTTAATGGTTTGATTAGCAGAGATGACCCAAAAGAGGCAATGACGGTTCCAATAGGCATCATTCCTGCAGGTTCTGATAACTCACTTGTCTGGACAGTGTTGGGAGTCAGAGATCCTATTTCAGCTGCAGTGGCTATTGTAAAGGTGAGGCAAATGGTTTGCTTTTAAAGATGTGGTAATTTCAAATCTGTGAGGGTGCTTAGGTCTCTGAATGTGCTAGGTACTTCTGTAGCAGACAAAGTAATTGACTTCATTGTAAAGGTTTTCAAACTCAAGTTAAATTTTTTGAGGGCATATGCTGTCTATTGATGACTAGTATACTAAAGTCAAATTTTTAATACATGCCTTTGTTATTAATTTACTTGTATAAGAATTTATGCAATGTTGACTACTGCAACACACCTCCAAACGCCTTTGTTTTTTCCTTTTTTAAAGTCATGCCAGAGTTGTAATTGCTAGCAAATACTTTTTTGCTTAGTGGGTCAAAATTTGAACCTAAGCAGAGTTCAGATTGGCATGTGCTAAAATGGTTGTAATCTGCTTGCTGGTAAGCACCGTCTTCAATTAGCACTTGCAAAATTTCTGGCATGGACTTATGGATCTTGCAGTCCTTGATAAAAGGATTAGATGATAAGAGAGAAGAGACGAAACAAAGTAGTTTGAATCTTACAAATCAAATGTTGAAAGTTGTTATTCCAATAAAAGTTGTGACACTTGTAGAGAAATGAATTGAAATTCATATCAATGTCCAGCAAAGACCAAACTAGGTCAAAGGGACCAGAGATTACACCAGTCACGAGAAGCCCATACAAAAACAAGGGGTACAAGAGTCCCCTCTAATATGAAAATCAGGAAAAGCAAGTATAATAACAACATAACTATATGTGCAAATAGGTTCGTGGGGAAAATCTTATGAAGTGGAGTGTATGACATTGGATGAAATCTTGTGAAGACCAACAAAGTCTAAAATTGTTGCAAATTGAACCTTGATAGGGAAACTTCTTGATTTTAGTTGGGTGGTAGATAACCTGTTTAAAGGAGAATCAATTTACATCCGAGAAGATACAGGGTCAAAGATTAATGTGGATTTCAATGGGACCACCTTGGAGGATCTTTCTGTGGATGGTGGGTTTAGAGTGAATAAGAGTCATGGTGTTAGTTGGGAAAATAGTTATCATGGTTCTTTTCAGTTTTGACTTTGAAGCCTATTGCAATCTTGATTCTCATTATAACAACCCGTTAAGGTGGTAAACGAGAATTCTGTTTTGGACTTTGTTGTAATCCCAATTATTCCATCAAGTACTTTATGTGCTGCATTGCTTTGGAGGCCTTGCTTCTGAAGGTGCAATTGATTCATCATTGGGGAAGAAAGGCATTGGCATTTAAATCAGATGGAAGAGCATTGATTTGAACAATCAAGCTGTTAGTGTGGCCCTGGACTAGCAAAGCAGCAAGCTTTGAAACCATTAAGGATGATATTGATATTTGCTCTTATGTTGTGTTTATGAATTGGGAGAAAGAGTTTCATATCCACATTGATGCATGACTAGTGGCAATTACATGCATGTTAGCTTAGAAAAGGACAATCAAATTGGATCACCCTCTATATTTTGCAAATAAATGACTTACAAGGGCAGAGAAGAATTATAGCACATCTCAAGGAGGAGGATATATGCTATCTAAAAGTTATCACATTATTTATTAGGTATTTCCTGTTGAATTTTCTATATGATAGGTTAAGCATGTAGTTCATTTAAATTTGCATTTGTCTTAACCATAAACAAGAATGTTGCAGCAACCAAGATCACAAGAAGAAACACCATGCACAAGAACACAAGAAGTATCCT
>JZKD02S0171916.1:121696-138575 GCA_000966675.3 Picea glauca | reverse complement strand
GATCGAGGACGCAAATTTCTTTTGCGCTTGTTTACTGTTGAGAAATGCAACTATTCGTTCCATTTCCTACTCTAAACTATTCCTCGACGACCAGGGTTCAACACGTTTGAGGCAAGAGAAGAAAATGTTTTTGTCTGGACACAACAACATACAAATCCTCATAGTGATCTTTAAGAAACGAGGTGGTGGCTCTCGTTTCCTATCCAAAGATTCACGGCTTTGGGTTTTGAATTGAGAGCCTTGGTGGCCCAAGGAATATCCGTCTCAACATCCTCTGTGAACAAAGAAGTATTCCAACTTGAAACAACCATTTTGCTTCTGCGCATAGGCCACAGTGCCCCGCTCCTAGCATTTCGAACCCGTGATGTATTGCAGAGTAGCATGGAATGACACGTGTTTGACGTGGGCAAAAACAAAGCAAGAATCACTATGTATGGTGGGTTTTGCGACGAAATCCGCTCGACCATTTTGGGTGAAGTGGAGACTCACGATTTAGTTTTGTAGGAGGGAGGTGAGATAGGCGTTGGTCCATTTGGTGAGAGCGGGCCGGTGTTGGATCCCGATGGTGATGATGTAGGGCTTGTTGGGCATTACAAAATATCTGAGAAATTGGAGAGAGGAAGGTGGAATGTGAAGACATTCCACATCGGGGCCTAATCCCAGGGAGAGCTCTCAAACCTCTTTCAATAGATTTGTGAGCCCTTCTTCTTCTGTGTTTGTATTCTCGACATTTGCAGAACTACCCATGTCGTCTTCTTTTCTGGAATATAGTCCAAGCTGGGATTGGGGCCACCACTGAGATTGGAAGGAAAACCATTGTTGTAGTAATAATAGACAAACTCTGAGGACTAAGGGAAGATGAGATTTGGCTGCTAAACATGGTGTCCCCTGGAAGTTGCCACTGTAGAGATCTATGCCTTTGGACACATTGATTAATGGATTGTCGTTGAAGAAGGCATATGTGAGGTCAACACTAGATTGTGAATCCTTGGAAGTAGCTGTGAGTATACAATGCTCGTATAATTGAGGGAAAGTCAGTGGTGACTTCCAAGTGGATCTACAAGATCAAACACACAGGTGACGGGAGCATCGAGAAGCATAAAACGAGATTTGTTGCTAGAAGATTCTCTCAGGTGGAGGGAATGGATTATGAGGAGACATTTTGTCTTGTTGCTTGATACACTTCTATTTGGACGATTATTTCCCTTGCTGCATCCATGGGTTGGAGACTACACCAGATGGATGTGAAGACAACCTTTCTCAATGGAGAGATTGAGGAAGTATACATCAAGTAGCAAAATGGTTTCGTTATACATGAGAAGGAGTCTCATGTGTACAGGTTGAAGAAGGCCCTGTATGGACTCAAGCAAGCACCTCGAGCTTGGTATGCGAGGATTGATGGACACTTGATGAGTTTGGGCTTCAAAAAAAGTGTTACCGATCCCAACCTATACTACAAGACTGTTATTGGTGAGTCTCTGATTTTTGGTCCTTTACGTTGATGATTTATTCCTCACCGGTACATAGAGCCTTATTGTTGAATGCAAGTATGCGTTGGCCTCTGAGTTTGAGATAAAGGACCTTGGTATGATGCACTGCTTCTTGGGACTAAAGGTGTGGCAGAGAACTGATGAGATCTTCCTGAGTCAGGGGAAGTACACAGTTGAGATATTGAAGAAGTTTGGGATGCTGAACTGTAAGCCCATGGCTACACCAATGGTGACGAATCTGAAGAAACTAAGTGTTTCCTCTTCCGATTCCGACGAGATTGATCCAACCCTGTACAGACAACAGATTGGATCATTGATGTATCTGGTTAACACCAGACCAAATATTTGTTATGCAGTGAGTGCACTTAGTAGAGGGACAACATGCTAGGCTAGATCAAGAGATTGTTGAGCTGAGAGATGTGATCTTGTATGATCATATTCATAAACATTTGGTCAAAAGGTGGGATAATCTAAATGTTGCACTCCTTGCCTTAACATATGTCCTTATATGAGAATATTATTCTTCGTCATGGTTGGATCAACTAGCTCTTGGGGTTGGGATTAGAAGAAAACCACAGAGAGATCTAGAGGTACAAAGTGGGTATCTGACTGCATTAGACAAGCTAGTCCTTGATGATAACGAGTGTGGTGAAGTATGAAGTGAATTTAGCAAGTACATCATTGGCCATGAAGTCTTTTCTAGTATGCATGCAAATAAAGATAGAGATAGGATGAATCCTATCGAATGTTGGAACATGTATGGTAGTTCTACTACACATGTTACCTAAATTGGTGGTGAGAGTGCTTTCACAGGTTGTGAACACTTCTTTTGCAAAGAGGTGTTGGAGAACCTACAACTTTATCCATAGTGTGAAGAGAAAGACCCTAAATGTAGATTTGGTAGAAAGCTTTGGTTTATGTGCCCCATAACTTAAGGTTGTTTTCTCATTCTTGTGAGGTAGCGAAGAATGGTAGCACTTATAGGACTTTGGACAACATTCCAAAGGAGTCTAATATGGAGGATGGAGCCATAACTTTTGAGTTCTTGGAGGTTGAGTTTTTCACAAATGGGACTTACTATGTTGATCATGCATCAGAGATGCCACACCCACCCTGAAGATTTTTGAGGTTCTATCGGTTGTTAAGAACATATCTGTTGGGAATGTTCCAATGTCACTAACTGCTGCCTTCAAGAACTGATACCATGCTCATTTAATGCTGCTGTCATAAGGTTTAAAATAAGGAAAGTTTGCTGTCCAGAATTAGTCTTTTAACAGTCATTAAAACATGAGATACACTTATGATCTTTTCCACTTAAATGCTGATAATAAAAACATTCATACCACATAATTTATTACAAGTAGTTTTGCTCTGAGTCAACCTCCCATCTCATTTCGTCTGAGTCTGTCTGCGCGTAGCGATGTAATATTATATTAATAATTGTGATTATATTTACATGGATAGGCGCACTGGCCTATCTGCGTCCCGACTCACCAGCCTCATAATCCCATAAGCTCTCCGACCTTAATACATATACAATCATATATGTACATATATATAACTTAGCTCAGTGCATACTCCCAAGTCATTCCCGCGCACTTACTGAAGTGTGCGGGCAGCGAAACATTGTGGAATGTGCACACCCTTTTTTTGATGTGCCACCACACGCACTTACCCAGGTGTGCGCAATACCAGTGTCGAAAAAGTCTTCGAAAAATCGCGACTTTTTCAAAAAATTGCTATTATTCCTCCTCCCGAAAAGTTGTCTCTTAAAAATCGCGAGTCGACCATAAAAGTCGTGGGACGCAGGCAACCTGCGGGGATAAAGCTGTTTTTCTCTTTTTTCGTTTGCTCATTTGACTTGTTTGCTTGTGGAGAAGGAAGGAGAAGGGTTTGTGGTATTCCTCAATCATTGTGGAGACAACTAAACAACCATCATCATCACCATCAAGGATTTCTAAGTGGAGCAAGGGTTCAATTTCATTTGCCAACTGGTGTTGAATCTTCCATTCATAGGTATGTATCTAAATCCCTCCATGTTAATGCTTTTTCTCCATAGATTTTTGCAAGTTTGGTTGCCTCTTTGCTTGCCTATGTTTTTTTTTTTGGTCATTTTGCCATGATTTTTATGCCCATACAACAATGTAACGTTTTTTTTTTATGGGACAAGAAGCTTGAACCTTGCTGTTAATTGTTTCTCCACCCTCTTATTGTCATTTTTCATTGCTAATAATCTAATCTAGAGGCCTGATTTTTTTTACCAGTGGGATGTTATTTTTTTTCTAGTGGGGTTTAATATCATTTTCTTGTTTTTTTGTGCCTTAGGGTTGAATTTTGAAGTTGTCAATTTCATAAAAAAAATGCCAAAGCCTTTGGATCCATTTTGGGTGTATGGGATCCCTGAAGATGGGACAAACCGACAACGATTGAGTTGCAAACTCTGTGGGCTGAAAATGTCAAGACGGATTTGCAGGTTGAAACTTGAAATATCATTTAGCTAAAATCCCCAAGCATGATGTTGAAGTTTGTCTTAAAACAAACGCAAAGATTATGAGAATTGCATTTGATTCACTTGAAGTAAAGGATAAAAAGAAAAATGAAGCACCCACAAAGAAGGTCGAACTTTCAGTTAGAGGTTCAGTGACATCTACCCCAAAGGGACAGTGTAGTGGGAGGGGCTCCATAGATTCAGGTACCGGGAGGTTCGCAACTTTTTTTGTTCCACGAACCACCCCTGGAGCACAACCTTCCATCGAGTTAGTGTTGAAGAAAAAGGAGAAGAAAGAAGCAGACAGGGCTGTGGGGAGGTGTCTTTTCTGGAGTGACATACCTCTCAACATCACCAAGAACGATCCATTTTGGCAACCGATGTGTTATGCCATTGTTGTTGTTGGCCCAGGGTATAAAAGCTCTACCTTTGAGGAGTTGTGGGTGCCAATTCTTCAAGAAGAAAAGAAGGACATCAACTCTAGATTGGTAGAGTTCAAGCAGTCATGGGAGATCTCTGGATGCACAGTGATGTCTGATGGCTGGACAGATAGGAAGGTTAGGTCACTTCTCAATTTCTTGGTACATTGTCCTAGAGGTACCATGTTTATCAGATCAATAGATGCATCAACACATGTGAAAGATGCAACATTGTTGTGTGAGTTGATGGATGCGTTCATCCAGGAGATCGGTATGCATAATGTGGTGCAAATCATAACAAATAATGCAACTAATTATGTGGCTGTTGGTAGGTTGCTTATGGAGAGGCTTCCGGTAACACTGTCTCCGCCACAATTCCAACATTGAATTGATTGTTGCCTTGGCTTTTGCTCCATTGTCTCCGCCATTCTAGACTCGTTGGGAGTTGGCTATCCTTGCACCAATGTTGCAAGAAGCTTCCCCCCCACGCTTCGAAGCCCCGAAGCTCGATCCGAGTGGGTGCGTCTAGGAATCTTCGTCGAAAGCGTGCTTCAGAGCAAATTTGGACGCTTCCTAGTCTTTTGGAAGCTCCACGCTTTGAAGCATGCTTCAGAATTTTGAAGTGCGCTTCAGAGGGCGCTCTATATGCTTCCAAGGACGCTTCCTGAGCGCTTTCGTATGCTTCCCAGACGCTTCCTAGGAAGCTTCCCAGGTTTGGTATGTTTTGCAATTCACCAAGACAATTTATCACATGATCAAGTTTGCAGATTCAAATAGACTAATCATTTGGAAGGTGTATGAGCAAATGGATAGCATGCTAGGGTATATTAAAGACATTGTTGAGCCTAGAGATGTCAACCTCTATAATCATATTCGTGTAGAGGTGGGAAAATGGTGGGAAATGCTACATATTCCACTACATGCCTTAGCGTATGTGCTAACACCTAAATACTATCATGTATCATGGATTTCATCACCAACACCAAGTGGTGGGTCCAAGAAAAGACCACACCAAGATCAAAAGGTTCAAGCTGGTTATATGAAAGCATTAGAAAAATTGATCTTGGAGGAGTGTGACAATGTAATTAGCAACTAGCTCAGTTTAAAATTTATTGTTTTGGACCTTTCGGTCTTCATACTTCAGTGTAGATGGCCTATTTTGTAAACATAACTAATTGGTCATGACTCATGTTATTGTTGACAGTTGTTGGATATCTATATTCATTTCATAAGTTTATGGTCTACTTTCTATTATATCAATATGGCTTAAAAATTTGTATGTTGGTTTGTAAGTTTGTAATCGCTGGAATCTAGATGGTTGATGCTTGAATGATTAATCATTGATGTACTATGGATGCCATTTCTATCTATATTGATGTAAAAATATGCATGTTTTCATATATTCTCCAACTAATTTGTCTTTTTGCATGTTTTTTGAATATAAACACAATATATATATATAACAGATGCTTCCGAGGATTTTTGAAAAATGACGTTTTCCACGCTCCTTCGTGCAACATTGCCTTGCACTGTATTTATGAAAAACAGTGTCTTAGTCCCATTTTTCCTTTGATCCACCTTACTTTTCATCTTGTCTTCCCAAGCTTTTTGGAAAGTCTGTCTTCCCCTCTGCTGGTCATAAAGACACTTAGCTCTTCTTATAGTTTCCTCCAATGTCTTGTGATCATCATATTGTATCTTATTGCTAATAATTGATGGCGGCCGACTCAGGTACCTTTGAATCTTCACTTGTTCATCCTTGATAAAAGGCACATATTTCAGCAGCTCTAAAAATCTCTTTTCGTACTCGTTTATGGTCATGCTCCCAAGCTTGAGTTCAAGGAACTCCTTCATTTTCCTATCATAATAACGCTTGGTTAAATATTTCTTTTCAAAATATCGCTTGAATTCCCTCCAAGTACCCTTCTTCTCATCAATGTGCTACACTTGCACACACTGATCCCACCACATTGATGCTTTCCGCTTGAGCTGATAAATGGCAATTCACCCTTTTGCCTGCGAGGAGTAATTATGCAGCTGGAATTATTTCTTCATACACAACAACCAAGTTTCTGCGTCCTCATCCTTCTTATGCTCACCATCAAAAGTAAGAGGTTTGATTTTATTCATTTCTCCCTGTAGCTCGTCCATCCCAGTCCTTCTCTTATGCTTTTTGACAGGGGATGGACTTGAGCTACTACGCACTTTCTTGAAAGAATTCCTTGGTGAGTGAGGTCGATGCCTACTCGCACTTCTTGCTTCTCTTCTTTTCTCATCATGAGACTTGCGACATCTTGACCTACTTGCCTCTGTCTCTTTATCTATTTTCTTTCTATTCTATCCAAGCCTTGCATCAATTTGACATTGAAGTCATCTTGCTGCTCCTTGGCTTTCATAAGCCTTTCATTATCAACTTTATATCTTTGGACAGCTTTTTGCAGTCCCTTTATGGTTTCTATCAAGTTTATGCGCTCCTCGGATTCTGCATCATCAACACCCAAACTGACATACAAATCCCCGAATTCATCATCAGGACTATAAGTCCTCCGCACACCTTCCATGCTTCTGACTTTCTGCGTTGATTCTGTCCTGCTCTAATTGCTGATCATTCTACAAAATGTGCAGGCAACAAGATTTGTTAGATGAATTCATGAATCAACTTCATGAAAGCTATCCACCATCTTGTCAGACTCCTTTCTTCCGAAGCCCATGCGTGTACTTGTATTCAACACACACCAATGCGCGATGCCGATTTTAACATGTACATCGCGTATCAGTAATGCGCATGCACCACAAATTTGTTCCGCGCAGCCCCAAAATTTTAGTGCGCACACTCGTGCACCAATGTTTACTGCGTAGTTCCAGTGCCACACTCCACAATATCATATATTTAGCACGCACGTCTATGCATTTTTATTTTATGCGCACCATGGCCACGTTGAAATTATAAATTCGGCCACTTACCGATTTTAATTTTTCTTTAAGTAGAAACTCGGCCCATGTAGGCTCAATGTTGAAACTGGAGCTCTGCAACTTCTTGTTGACCTCTAGCCCATACAAGTCCAGTGTTAAACCAATTGCTCTGATACGACAATGTAACGTCCCCAACCACCTAGGTTGGGCCATGTCACCAATCTCAACTTTTGTAGCTCTGACCAAACATATTGTAACATCACCCAACATACTACTGAACAATGCTACTCCAAAAAATCCACTGCACAGATTCTATACTAAACACTAGTCTATGCAGTATCACTTGAAGTAATGTGCTCAACCTCAAGCTGAGTCGCGCCACACTAGCTTTCTTCTTTTTACATAACTTAAAACACAACGGAAGTAATTCAAAACTACTGTGCACATGCATACTGATCACACAACACTACTATGCTCACAACCATCCTGGTGTCACATGCCAATTCTGTTTTCCTTGTGTGCGGGGTCTATTTCCCTGTATGCACACATGAGTTCCAGCCTCATGTGCACACATGCCACTTTCCTGTGCACCCGACCATTCAACCTTGACTCGAAGATTCATGACCAATAACAAAGGATAACTTAACAGTCAAGCCTATCAACATTCGTCATACTCACGTACGTTTACAAATACAGGTTATAAGCGCCATACTTACATGTGCAAGGAATATTAAACAAAATAACAACAATTACTTATATGCAACAACATACAAGAATTAACCCATAACAAACATATATAATTAAGCACACAGTATTGAGACATACAGATAAAGAACACTTATCTTATGTGAAAAGTCACGAATTGCGTGCATTACTTAGACGTTCCTCCCAACCATAGACTCTGTTGCTCATAAGCTTTCAACAACAGGTTACCCCCGAGCTGGGGCTTAACACCACCAGGGCCAAAGGGTTCCTAGTGACAGGATAAGGTCTGATACTCTTGCTCGGTCCAAGGTGTCTGCTGCTGCAACTAGCCTATAGTCTCTCATCCCCCATGTACTTGCCACACCCAATGAAGTGTGCCCCTTCTCTGCTCAACAGGCCTTTGACTGCCCCACTTCCCTTCCAGGGTTACCAGCAACAAGATGGACAAGAAGTCTCCGAGCCCTGCATCTAATGCCCAACGCACCAGGAAACAATTCCTAGCAAAACTCTCACCTGAAGAGTATGCTCACAGGCCTGACTACTCGCCCCTTCAACAACAAATCTCTCACCCAGAGAGACTGCTCACAGGCCTGACAATCCGCCTCTTCAACAACATAACTCTGGTTACAATACATAAAACACTTACATGCTTTTCTCTGCATATAAGGTAATAATCGGATTTTCCCCAGATACTCCGACCCTTTTTGCTCATGAGAAAGTGAATAATGAATAATTCCCCCCCAAAATACACTAAGGCCAACAATATATATTGCATGCCTTAAACTCGACACTTGTCATCTTCAGAAGTAGCTCAAACCACTTGGTGACTCCTTCCCCACTCTCGAGAACTTAGGATAAAATAATCATCCATAACTTTACACTTTTCCGGAAATATTATAAAATATTGCCTAAGACTCGAGTCTCGCCCCCTTTTCATTTTCCGGTTGAGTTATCCCCCCATCTCATTTCCTCTGAGTCTCTCTATGCTCAACGATGTAATATTATATTAATAATTGTGTTTATATTTACATGGATAGGCGCACCGACCTATCTGTGTCCCGACTCACTAGCCTCATAATCACATAGGCTTTCTGGCCTCAATACATATACAGTCATATATATACATATATATAACTCAACTCGGTGTGCACTCCCAAGTCATTCCTACACACTTACCCAAATGTGCTCAACACTGTGAAATGTGCGCACCCTTTCTTTGATGTGCCATCACACGCAGTTACCCAGGTGTATGTAATACTATGAAATGTGCGCACCCTATCTTTGATAGCAATTCTCCACGCACTTCTCAGGGGTGCGCAACACCGAAACTTAGTGCCAACGAATCACCAGCCTATATGTACATTTACATTTACAATTGGTACCAACGACTCACCAGCCTATATGTTCAATTACAAAGGGTCCGGATTAGGGACGTTATAATCTCAAATCTCACTATATAATTTAGTGTTTAAGTACTTAGCCTTCCATTTAATTTCATTAAGATGACCAAAAATGTCTATGAAAGTAAAATTTAAGTTGTGTGTAAACCTCAGATCTCACTAGATAACTTAATATTTCAGTACTTAAGTCTTAAATTTAATTTCATTACGATGACCAAAAATGTCAAAGTAAAATACAAGTTGCATGTAAACCTCAGGTCTCACAATATAACTTAATATTTCAGTATTTAATCTAATATTTAATTGTGATATGGGTAAATTGCAAACTTAATTAAATTTAAGTTGTATATAAACTTTAAAGTTTTAAACCTCAGATCTCACTATACAATTTAGGATTTCAGTTCTTTTTGTAATAGTGATTTAATATTTAACTAATTGGTCTAGCATTTGATCATGGAAATTGCTACGGACCATTAAAAACCAGATTTTTGTTTGTTTTCTTTTCTTTTCTTTTAAAATGCAGATAATGCATCAATTAAACTCAAGTTTTTTGGCCAATCTGAAAATTTTGTATGCCAAGTACTGCAATTAAAGAGGTGAGTGTATATTAACACGCCTTGAAATTTTTTGCATGTACCTTGTAACTATAATCATTATTTAGGCAATGCTGTTCAAGAGACCAGAGATTGTTGTTCCAGATCTCTCATTTTGCTATGGCACATAAATGATCATATTTCATTTTCTGGCATTCTATCATGTTACCTTTCAGTATTTATTTTAATTAAGGTGTAGATTTGTGAGGTTGCAGGATTAACTGAAGTTTTAACACTACTGTAGCAGATTATAATCTATACATTTACATTCCTTTTCATATTGTATCCTTTTCTTATTTGGTTCATATTCCTAATATGTTTGATGTTTTTGTTCTTGTATTTCAGTTTTAGAACTCTCAGAGAAGTACCAAAAACGTTTTGGTCCTTTTCGGTACTTTGTGGCCGGTGCTCTTAAAATCCTATGCTTACCAAAGTACAACTATGAAGTTGAGTATCTACCTGTACCAGAACCAGCAACCAATATTGGCAGCACAGGTGCAAGTCGGGGGTGCATTGTAGATGCCGCTGAGAATCATGCTGAAATTCATGGGAGAAAATCAAACATTGAAGGATTACCAAGAGCATCAAGTTTATCAAGCATTGATTCAATTTTGATGACACCAAGCCGAATGTCAGGAGACCTTGATGTGATGACAGGTAGTACATATGCAAGCAGTGAACCATCTGACTATGTGCGGGGTATAGATGCCAAAACCAAACGTTTATCCTCTGGGAGAAATAACCTTGTTCCAGAACCTGAAGAAGTTGTTCACCCTTCATTGCCTGGATCTGCAACTCCTAGTAGACCCCGAACAAGAGTTAAGTCACGTACAGATAAGGGATGGACTGGAGTAAGCACTACAAATGATTGCTCCAGAGCATCATGGGGAAACCACGTGATGGTTGACAGGGAGGATATATCCTCTACCATGTCTGACCCTGGTCCGATATGGGACAGTGAACCTAGATGGGATGAAGGACCAAAATGGGATGCAGAGCCAAAATGGGATGCTGAGAATAACTTTGAGATGAAAGGGTCTGTAGATGAAATATTCACAAAGTCAAATCAAAATGGACTAAAGATAGAGGAGGAAAAGTGGGTTGTCAGACAAGGTCCATTTCTTGGTATATTGATATGTAACCATCCGTGCAAGACGGTGCAGAACCTAAGCTCACAAGTGCTTGCTCCCAGAGCTGAGCACGATGATAATACCTTGGACTTGTTGTTGGTTCGTGGTGTGGGAAGGTTGCAACTTCTGCGATTCTTCGTGTTAATGCAGTTTGGACGTCATCTCTCTCTTCCATTTGTAGAGTATACCAAGGCAAGTGTCTAATCTGATTTCTAGTGCCAGAACATGATTGTAGAATTTTAAATATTTAGCTAGTAGCATAAGAAACTGCATATGGAAGCTCTCTTTGTGCCTATACAAATAGTATGCAAGTAAAAACAATTTCTGGGTAATTTTTGTTGTTGTTTATCTTGAGTCAGTTGATTCATTCAGAATGGTGCCTCGTTTTCCATTTTTTTTCCATTTTTATATATCATAACAATTTATGGTATTTTGGGATTTTTACACTCCTCTTCGATGCTTTCATTTCCACTTCTTTTATTTGGTTGAATTGGCTTCCTGATGTTGCATATTTTCTTGGTTTTAGTTCATGCATTTTTGTCTAGTCCATATATATATGGCCTAGTAAATCTTGTTGACTTTGCTTGCAATATTCTTGTGTGGTATATTTAAGTTATCTGTAAGTTTTTTGGTTGAATCCAAAAGTTAGGTTTGCATTTTCGGATCATGTGCAGTTCTTACACTTACTAACATCGTGAATGCAACCTGTTTGGTCAATCACTGCTGTTCATGAATATGAATGATAGAAGAAATAGGTGATAGGGTTTAATATATCTAGCTATTTTTTGGATCAAATTACATCTTTTAAAATCCATATTTTTAAAAATTCCATACTTCTGCACCATCTTATTATGAGTTTATGCAATTTGGACAATTTATATGAAAATAATCTAATCATGTATCCATTTTCAGGGTTTAAGCAGAATAGAACATGACAGGGTTTGATACTTCTAACCATTTTGAGATTACTGGCTTGCATGTCTTTGACATCCATACAAATGCATCATCTGAATGTGCCTTCTGTAGAATTTATAAGAAAATAATCCAAGAATAGATCTCTTCTTAGTGTTTCTTATATTCCATGGTCAAATTCTGCAGGTGAAGTCGGTAAAGCTTAAACCAGGTAAAAATGGTCATCAGGGGTGTGGGATAGATGGTGAGCTTAAACATCTAAATGGGCCTATTTCAACTTCTTTGTTTCCTGAGCAGTGCAAGCTTATTGGTCGTCCTGTACGACACTCGGGATAATCTTACATGTGGATATTCTGTTGCTGTATTATGCGACGATGGGCATTGGTTTTGATA
This sequence comes from Picea glauca, assembly GCA_000966675.3. Classification (NCBI taxonomy): domain Eukaryota; kingdom Viridiplantae; phylum Streptophyta; class Pinopsida; order Pinales; family Pinaceae; genus Picea; species Picea glauca. Next base: position 126,132 of record JZKD02S0171916.1, on the reverse strand, counting down.
AGCAAACTTATAACTGTATTGTAATTTTTACAAGTATTTTTTTGTATTCCTCGTCTTCGACCGCCTACAAGAATGGATATTTTTCATACAACGGCAGTATGCACACTGAAGATTTTGTATTTTTTTTCTGCTACAGCACTTTTTGGATTTCCTTAGCACATGAGTTCTTACATGTGCGTGGCAGAGTTTGTCTGATTGTGGGTATTTCCCCTGTCAGAATGTACTGTAAAAAGCCTTGTGTAATTCATCTACAAATTGTATTTTAAACATTTTTTTGGGCACTTTTAGTTCTGTAAAGTTGTGGTTCTATTTTGTCCATTGAAATAATTGGCCTGGAAGAGAAGTTTGTACAGTGAAATTACTTTGTACTCCACTTGTCCAGCAATATGATATTGCTGCTTCTTTGCAGCAAGACTACACTCAATGATGCTCATCTCATTGGAATATACTAGTCACAATGAGAAATCCAATCAAAAGAAGATCTTGTTCTGCTGATAATGGACAACAGAATGGACTGCCAGCCTCTGAATAAACAATGTTGAGCTCTAAGTTTGATTGCTCTGCTGAGGAGGTCATTTAAGCCAATTGAGTTTTCTTTCAGAACGAGTGCTAATACGAAAGTTCCTTGGGAGATGCCAGTATGAAAAATGATCAGCAAGAAAAAAAGCTGGCATCGTGTGGGGGGTATTACTGGCAGCAATATTTTTACCCAAGCAGAGAAAGGGGTTATATATATGTCGCTCAGCAAGATTTATAAAATAAAAATGAAATTGACATATGACAAAATGGTGCATTAATCTCTAGGCCATCTTTTCGTTGTTGATTTTTCATGAGCTAATTTAGTCTTGCTGTCTTTTGTCCAACTTTTCATGCCTTTTAGAATGCCATATTTTTCCCATATTTTGGGAATATGTTTCTCCCATGTTTATCAAATCAAAGGCCTATGAGATAGATTTAGCAATAAAGAGCCGAAGGAGATCCATTTGTACTAGGAGCTTACATAGAATAGACAAAACCGTTTTTTCATCATTTATGCTTAAGGTAGCTAGGTAAATAGATCTATAATTCTTATTTCATGCACTTTTGATCTTAAGCCAGATGAGAACGTTTGTTTTTGTGAGGTCACTGAACCCTAACAATAGTGGTAATTTTTGCGAGGGTCAAAAGAACCACAACTGGTTGCAACTTGCAATATCACAAGCAAGTTGAAGGGTTGAGTATCCCTATCCTTTGTAGGAGCACACAAAAGTTGTGGGGTTGAAAGGAAACCCCTCGTCCCTCTTGTGAGATCAGAAGAAAGCTGCAGCATTGATTGAGATGTGAACCATTCCAATGTTGGAATAACTAACACAATAATATTCGAATTCTAGTAATGTGAATTCAATAAATGATATGAGGTCATTAGTTAGTAGGGAGTTTATCTAAATTAGGTGAACAACTACCTTGGTGGTAAATAAAATGGGAACAAACCTATTGTATCAACTGGCTTGATGATAATAAAATGATATATTTAACGTGAGTCGTTTTCTAATTGTCTCATCTTTCTTGTGTACTCAAAAATAAAATATGGTATTAGAGTGACAAGGTCTTGAGAAAATCACGGACTCAGAATTCACAATTTTAGTTGATTGAAGTTCGTAGATCAAGATTTTAAAAGGCAAGTCAATATTAACATTTTCACTAAAAGAAACATAAGTCAGGAAACATTAAATTTGAAGCATAAGTCACGAAACATTAAATTTGATTGCAAAATAACTAAAAAAAGTTGCTTCAATAAATAGAAAGGCAAACCCAACTTTGGTTGAGTTGCCACTGTTTGAGAAGTTTTAGAGAGCGCTGCCATTTCCATTAAAGAACAACCCCGATCATGTCAAATCCGTTGCCAAGAAAGAAAGTTGTTTTCAATTAAGAGAGACACTATAGTAGGTAACCACATAAGGCAACCATACTTGCATACTCCAAGGTAAATGCCTAACTAGGGCCTCTCAAGTTTTTGAGACAGAACCCTAGCCAAATTCATGAAGAGAGACACCAACAAAGGCTTAACTAGATATTGTGCATCGAGAAGAGAAGACATGTAGCGGATAAAAAGAAACCACAAATCCCATAATGAAACTACCCAATAGAAAGAATAATGGCATATATGTTTCCCTACCTTGATAAGGTTCATGAGAAAGAGTGAAGCATATTCAACGAAATCAAAGTAGAATGGAGAAGAAATATCATATAAACTCATCATATGTAGTTGTGTCCACAATTGATGTCAACAATAGAAGTTTGAACAATGTACTTGCAAAAGTAGAAGGCATACACCTTGAGTTTCTTTCAGCTGTGAAGCTACCGATTCAAATCCATCAAAGCATGTATGCCCTAAACAGACAACAAATTGGTCGTGTTCTAGACAGTGATCGTCAAACAATATGTTGAGGTATATAGTTAGTTTAGACATAAGTTTAATATATTTAGTTTTTGTTCTTATTGAGAACATAGGTAGAGAATCTTTTTTATTAATACTCAACATAGATACATACAAATTCATTAATGCTGCTATTCCGCTAATGCATGTTGACTTATCATTGTTATTCAAGGAAAACCCCACCACCAGAGATAACTTCTTGGTGGTCTGTAAGGGGGCACAATTTCACTCATGCTAGATGCCTCTAGATCTTGGGCCATCGACATGTTTCCTTACATATGAGGAAGACAAGTGCTTAGCCAATCAGAAGCAATTTTAGGTCTTAATCCAGGACCAAAAGGGTGGTTTCATCTTCTAATGGTATCTCTAGGATACCCAATATCCCCTTTGCTCCATCATCGTTGAGGCTAGGTAGAGGTTATGTGGTATCAAGTATCCACCTCGATTTAGCTCCATACATGAAGCTAGGATATTATAGTCGATTACAATTTTTCCTTGTACCCATGAGGTAAAGCCATAAAGTTTTATTAATACATAATATAACAAAAATAGAAAAGTCTTATTTTCAAAGATTATTTTATAAAATGGAACCTCCCAGTCTTCGAAACAAGAATGGAGAACTACAGTATGGTAAGATCCAGGCAACAATTCAAATTTTGAAGATTATACTGAAGAGGATGCAAACAATTTTTGTGAGGACTACATGTTTTGATTGCCAACTTAGCAACAACTTAGACTTCAAATAAAGAGCCCAAGAAATTGATTGGTTAGGGGAGTTCAATTGTATTCTACCTTTATAGCAAAAAGAAGGCGATGACAATATGAGAGTAGGAGGATGTGTAGGAGAATCAATTGAATATCTACCTTCAAAGAAAGGGCAACACAAATTAGATTGAGCACATACAATAGTCTAAACATTGGAGTAGCATTGGATTCTTAAAAATTGAACAAAGATGTCTTCAATTCTAAGGTTTTTGTAGGCACTCAATCTGGGTGTTGTCTTTTGAAACGATCCACAGTTCATTGCAACTTGCAACATCACAAGGAATTTTGAAGGTTGATAGGCCTTATAGTGTCATCCTTTATAGGAGCACAACAAAATTGTTTGACCCTGTAGTGTCATCCTTTATAGGAGCACAATAAAGTTGTGAGATTGAAAGGCAACCCTTCATTCCTCTTGTGCAATCACAAGAAAGTCTTAGTGTCGATCAAGATCACGACCTTCTGAAAGGATTGCAAGGCATGCATTTGTTGTAGAAAGGTATAATATCTCGATCATAAACATCTAGAATGGCTCCAAGATCACAAGCTTGTGGTTGTGGGGTTGTGAGCAAGACGATTGTGGGAGTTCAAACCTGGCAATACAAAGTTAGTAGTCCCTAAATGTGGGATGAAGGTGCATTTTCTTGAGCCATGCTAAAAGGTATAGTCAAAGGATGGTGAATTTTACCTAATAAACTTATATTAAAGGAAGGATAATTTTTGAGATATGCCATTGTATTTAAGCTTTGTGGTTAAACATAGTTATCAACTTAATGAGAACCTGGTTTTTTTGGGGGTCAAGTTTTTTACCCCATTTTTAAAAATGATGCTAGTGGTAGCACCATTTTTCATTTATTTTCACACTTTTCTATTTTTTTTTATTCAATGATGTTTTTAATCATATTTCCATGCTTCATCCAATGTTAAAAATGTTGTACACCATTTTTTTTAAATTAAGATTTTTCATATAATTATTTGTCCTTAATTAATTTATGGTTCCATACTTTTTAAATATAGTGGAAAATATCATTTTTAACACATTTTTTACCTTTACTTAAATACATAGAAAATAATTGTAGTTAAATAACACTATTTTAAAATATTTAACAAAAAAACATTTTTTTTTTATCAATTGAAAACTTAAAAAAATAAAACAAAAAAAATTGAAAAAAAAAATAACATTTCAAAAACAAATTTATATTTAAAAAAAACATTGAAGAAAAATCTAAAAAACTAAACAGGAAAATTAATATATATA
>JZKD02S0171916.1:98836-121646 GCA_000966675.3 Picea glauca | reverse complement strand
TTTTTTTTAACATTTTTTTTTTCTAAATTATTATTTTCCAGTTTTTTTTTTCCCCCATTTTTTTAGTTTTTCTTTGTTTTTCACCATTTTGTTAAGTTTTTTTTTTGGGTTTTGAATGTATTTTTGTATATTTGAGTTAGTAAACAAATTTTCAAGTGACTATTTAGGATTCAATTTTAAGTTTTATTTTATTTTATTTATTTGTGTAGGGATTTGTTGTGAAGGCCACATTTTCAATTAGGTAGTAATTAGTTGCAATTTTAACGTTTAGAATTTTTTTTTTTTTCTTTAGGTTTCAATTAGGTAGTAATTAGTTGCAATTTTAACGTTTAGAAAAAAAAAACATTTTTCTTTAGGTAGCGTCACGTTTTTATTTAGGTGTTGATTTTAAGGTTTTTCTAAACAACTATTTTATGTTTTAAGGCCATGCTTGAAAAAAGTTGTAAGTGCTACCGGTAGCACCAGTTTTTGATTTGGGGGTTGATTTTAAAGTTCTTTTGAGCAACCATTTGATCTTTTAAGCCCATGCTTGAAAAAAGTTGTAATTTTGAGCCGGTTACGAAAAATGGTGCTACTAGTAGCACCACTTTTTGATTTGAGGGTTGATTTTAAAGTTTTTTTGAACAACCATTTGATCCTTTAAGCCCATGCTTGAAAATAGTTGTAATTTTGACTCGGTTACAAAAAATGGTGCTATCGGTTGCACCACTTTTTGATTTGGGGTTGATTTTCATGTTTTTTATGCAAAAATATGGGTTTTAAGGGCTAGAGTTCTTGTTTTGAGGTCATAGTTCTCATTAAGCTGGTAACTTTGTTGTTAGTAGAAGCAAACTTTGTGTGGTCCTAGAAAAGACTTAAGGACATTATGAAATGACCTCATACAAATAACGTGCCTAAGTGATTTGTAATCACCTAGCCTATGGATGAGTTGATTCATTAGCACAAACCTAAATGCATAATATATTTTTATCTAACTTTGTTTTCTATTTCATTATGCTTAAAACCAATGTATAAAACTTACAGTCTATAGCTAAAATACATAAAATAGTGTTGAAGAAACCAATCATTAACATGATAATGACACTTTTTTTTAGCCTAGAAACCCTAATGGGAAAACCAACAAATTGATGGCTTCATTAACTACTTATTAATTGAGGATTTACATGCCACACTCTTTCTAATTGTTCATACTCTACTACATTCTACTAATGCTCCAAGACAATGTTCATAACCACATGAAATCTCGTGTTATGCTTGTAATTGGTGTTGGGGCTTCACACCTACATGTGTGAATAAAAAATTCTAATTTAATGTTGAGTATAGAAGGGGTTCCTTTTGATATTTTGGTAGTTGCGGGAGGTATTAACCTCCATGGATAAACCTATGACTAGAATAGAATATTCCGAAAGAAAGAGAAAACCTAAACAAATGTGTGAAAACCTTAGAAGACAAGTTGGTTCAGTAGAATAAGTAATATTGAAGTATTATATGCAGAAAATGACAGGTGGGTCCTGCTTAAAGAGACACCTGTTCACATGGGCAGATTAGTATAAATGGAAGGCGCTTAAGCTCATTTGGAAACACACTCACACTCAAGAAAGTGGTGCGCAAGTCTAGAGGAGGAGTGCAACTGCAACGACTACAGTTGGGTATTGGTCTTGGTCTGTGGTTTGGGACTTTCTGCTTGGTGCACTACCTTTGGAGAAAGGTGCGCTCTCTCTCTCTTGGTTATCCTTTGGGTCTAGTGTTGCTTCTGGAATCATTCTATCTGTCAAAGGTTATGGTGCTCGGGGGTGGATGCGTGCTTATGTTTGGGTGACAATATTGTGATATTGTATATGGTTAAATGAGCACAATATTCTAGAAGGTTATGGGCCTACACCACCTTTGGAACAATCTAACCACTCAAAGGTAGATCCACAACTCTTTGTCAAGCTCCTTGTAGCACAATTGCAGTTGAAGTGCCAGTTCCTTCATACCATTTCCTCAGTGCCAGTTCCTTCGTGCTAGTTCCTTCGTGCTAGTTCCTCAATGCCAGTTCCTTCATGACAGTTCCTTCATGCCAGTTTCTTAGTGCCAGTTCCTTTGTGCCATTTGCAGTGCTAGTTTCAACATTAGTTACAGTGTCAATTGCAGAACTGGTTGCAATGCTGGTTGCAGTACCAGTTGTAGTGAAAGTCTCTGTGAAGTATTGGGACTAATTTTTGGTTGTCCTAGTGCACATTACCCTAACGCATCTCCAAATACCTCCGGATTGCAAGTTGGAGCACTTTGAAACTTTTGGGTTTGTTATTGCTTGTCATTGCTGTCCGATGGTGCTGCTGCTATCAAATGTATGTACTTGTATATGTTTAAACTGTATCACTATCTTAAGGGTGTTTGTAGGGAAGGGATCTTTTGTCCAAGTAGCAATAGTAGATCCAGAGGGATCTCAGATCCAATACATTTAGAGGAACAACACACACTCCAGGTTGGAAATAATACTTGTCTCAGAAGAAAAGAAACTCAAGAGGAACAATAGCCAGACTCTAGGTTTGCATATCAGGTTTGATATTTTTATTATTGCTTCTTAAGTGAGTATTGCAATCTTTTAGATTTTATTAATGCCAGGAACAAATTAATACTTAGTAACATGTACTATTAATATAAATCCTTATTGTACTTAATTTCATTATGAACTAACATCTCCTCTAGGAGATATTTCTTGTTATTGTTCTCAGGCATGACACCTTGGTAATGCTATAATGAATTACCATGAAATTGATATGTTCTTATACAAAATGCTATTATATTGGAAATACTTTTTCTCTTGTTGTGTATGTTTCAAGCAGGTTATCCTACGTATTCTAGGAAGGTTACCACAAAAAAAAAGACTTGAAAGGACTTAGAGGGAGTTAGTGATCAGGAAGAAGCAAGGTTTAGTGACACTGCAAGATGCATAGGAACATGCAACAAACAAGAGCATGTTTCGAGGATTCTCTCAGTTAAAGGGAGTTGATGGAAGAATTTGTAAAGAAGGATCTTGTAGGCCTTTGTGCCGAGTTGTAGGATTTGTGCCGAGTTGTAGGCTTCATGCCAAGTTGTAGGCCTTGTGCCAAGTTGTAGGCCTTGTGCCGAGTTGTAGGATTTGTGTCGGGTTGTAGGCCTCATGTTGAGTTGTAGGTTTCATGTCGAGTTGTAGGCCTTGTGATGAGTTGTAGGCTTCATGCTGAGTTGTAGGTTTCATGCCGAGTTGTTGGCCTTGTGTCGAGTTGTAGGATTCATGCTGGGTTGTAGGTTTCATGCCAATTTGTAGGCCTTGTGCCGAGTTGCAGGATTTATGTCAAGTTGTAGGCTACTCCAGTGAGATGGTCTGGTATGCCGAGTTGTTGCTACACTTGTGAGACAATCTGGTATGCTAGTGGTGTAGTCAAGAACCTATTTGGATGTGATGGTGTTGCTCGTAATATGATCTGGGTGATCATGAGATATCCTGTGTATCTCTGGTGATGCTACCGGTCTACAAGACCATGTAGGTCTTGCCCATGACATGTGAGATGGATGGATAATGATGATAGTAATGATGATACTCACGACATGGGTGAGCACGTCATGCAGGTCTATCCCATGACGATGAAGGTGACACACACTACAAGATGTAGCTCTAGTGTTCTCTAGCAAGTTTTGGCCCCTAGATGAGATTGACAGGTCCACATGGGTGTAGCCATGTGTGACTTAATGATGCTACCAACAACATGGTATGCATAACCATGATGAGAGGATCATGGCATAGCGAGCAAGGCTATGAAGACTAGAAGGGAACATCATGGTTAAATACCTCCCTAGCTAAGAGGGAGTGTTGATGTTTTGGTAGCCGCGAGAGGTATTAACCTCCATGGATAAACCTTTGACTAGAATATAATATTCCAGAAGCAAGAGAAAACCTAAAAAAATGTGTGAAAACCTTAGAAGACAAGTTGGCTCAGTAGAATAAGTAATATTGAAGTATTATATGCAGACAAGGACAGGTCGGCTCTGCTGAAAGAGACACATGTTCACATGGCTAGATTAATATAAATAGAAGGCGCTTGAGCTCATTTTCCAACACACTCACACTCAAGAAAGTGGTGTGCAAGTCTATAGGAAGAGTGCAGTTGCAACGACTGCAGCTGGGTACTAGTCTTGGTCTGTGGTTTGGGACTTTCTGCTTGGTGTGCTACCTTTGGATAAATGTGCACTCTCTCTCTCTCTCTCTCTTGGTTATCCTTTGGGTCTAGTGTTGCTTCCGAAATCATTCTATATGTCAAAGGTTACAATGCTCGGGGGTGACTGCACATCTATGGTTGGGTGACAATATTGTGATATTGTATATGGTTAAACGAGCACAATGTTCTAGCAGTTCCTAAAATCACTCATTAGACTCCTATAAAAGGAGAGACAATGTGAAGAACATTTCATTGTGACATTATGGAGTTAGCATAAGTGAGTGAGCACTTGTGCTAAGGAGATTGGGGTGAAAATTTCAACAAGGAAATTTTGCACTTTAGAAAATTTGGCCTAGGGTTCTTGGACATTTTGTTTTTTCTGATTTTCTGCCAAGGAGGAGGCCACATGTGTGAAAGGAGAGAGAAATACAACTACATGTGTGAGGGAGATAACAAGACACATGTGTGATGTAAAAACACATGAACATGCCACACGTGTGGTACACACATGCCGCACGTGCAAGATTTTCTGAGAAGTTGCAGGGCCGTACACGACGACATTAGCAATACGTACAGGTCGTACTACTGATGTCAACAAGTCGTACAATTGGATGCAAACACGTTTTCAAGTGGGGAAATTTTCAGTAAAATTGTTGATTTGTACTTTTGTTGAGAGGATTGGTTTTTGTCCTCAGATTTACTGATTTTGTGAATTTGCTGAGAGGGATGGTTTTTCCCTAAAAAATTCTAATATGAAAAGTTTACATAACACAAATTTGTGTTTTTTGTGCATGGATGGTTTCTTTCTGATCTTTATGTATCCACTGTAATTTTCTGTCATAATTTAAGTGTAAAGTTATTCAATGATAATAGCCCTAAGGATTACTATTTGAAGTCACTTGAAGTAGTTTTCAAATACATAATTAGATGCTTTAAAAATCGATATGGTATCGGAGCTAAGGCTTTGAAGAGAGAGAAGGATCATCTCTTGAGACACATGTTACTACAGATTTTTGTTTTTGTTATGGGCATGTCACCATGGTGAGGACTCTTAAAATTGAGGAAAGTTTGGAAAGGGAAACAAATTTCTATGCTTAGAAGGCCATGATTATTCTTCTCTCGGAGCAGAATGATCTCAAAGAATATGTTGAGTTGATGGTTCCAAGTCCTAATGGTCCACAAGAATTGGAAGCTCATAAGAAGAAGGAAGTGAAATCCAAGCGGGTGTTGTTGGATTCTGTGAAGGATCACCCGATTCCTCACATTTTCGAGAAGAAGATTGCCAAGGATATGTTTTATGCTTTGGTGGGTTTGTACCAATGCGAGAATGCAAGCCGAAAGTTTATCTTGGGGCACCAAATCATAGATTTTGAGATGTCTAGTTTAAATAAAGTTGCTAGCTACCTCATGAGGATAACTCAGATTCATGATCAACTTGCAACTTGTTACCCCCTCGCACTAGGGGTAACTATGGAGATCATGTCTCGAGGCCCATAGGTAGCAAACATGGAGTGTCAAGAGCCATATTGACTAGCATATCCCTGTTGAGGAAAATGTATGAATTACCTTACTCAATCATTTTTCAGATCTTGCCTGGCCAGGACAAGATAGTTGGGAATGTCACCCAGAGTTTATAGCCTCAAAATATTCTCTCAATCTGTAAATATTAATTTGAGGCTGATTTATAATTTAAATATGTTGCAATATAAAAAAAATCTACTGGAATGTACACAGATTTTGCGATAAAGTAAACATGGAGATCAAAAGCGAAAAGTAACCAAGTCACGTATACAGATATATGAGACAGAATAACAATATGATTTTATTTCATTCTGAGATACAAAAAATGTTTTTCTCTTTACAAAACCCCCGCGAGGGCATGGACCAAAGTATGATTTAGAGATCCCCGATGAACACCATACAAAAAGAATCCGATAGTAAAGTAAAACTGAAATTAATAATCTGGATCAACTTGCCACAAAATGCTGTCATTTTGACTCTGCAAGATGTCCTTTATCAGCCATGAAACTTAATTCACAAATAAAAAAGAATACATAGACTATCAAGGATGAATCAACACCTCTAAAACAAGCGTCTGAAAAGTGTGGTTCAGTCTTGAACCTTGTTGTCTACAATTAGACCCTGCTGTCAAGAAGAGAATTAGGCTTTGAATAATCTCAAAAATGAATGAAAACTGAAACTATCTTATGTAACTAAAGAGCAAACCTTAGTCTTATTTTCTCCTTCTATTCTCCCCTTGTCTCTTCTTCTCATTGGGCTTTTATTCTTTCCAAATAAGTTGAAGTAGTTCAACCACTTTATTTAGTTAAGTTGATTTAACTTAACTAATTAGTTTAGGATATATAAATAATAATAATATAGTTAAGTGTCTTAATTAATAATAACTAGGTAGGTGAGACCCCTTGTGACTCCCATCATTTCTTCCTTTTAAACCATGAAATATAACACACAAAAGATAATCATTTTGACCATATGCCACCCTTGTAACTCCCTTGAATATCTTTTAAACTGGATATTTAAATATCATATCCAAAAAGAATATATATATCCACAAAATATAAAAAACAAGGCTTGTTGTCCAAAAATGCTAAAAACAATCAAGAACTATCCTCATCAATTGAAATCATATAAAATATAATTAAAAACCATATTTGCCACTTTGTGAGACAATTTTCCTCTTTTCACTGTTGTTTCCCTTATACTTTTCTGAAGTAGCCCGTGGTTGATTGGGCCCTTGGGGCTATATCTCACTGATCACATGGGAGAATTCATACTTTAAATGAATGCAGGAAGACATAGATTTCGAGGAATCAGTGGAGGGAGAAGAAGGGGAGGCACCTACTTTTCCCTTGTCTTGCACAGGTTGGGAAATATCAATTTTCAATCTCTTACTGGCGTGTGAAGACTAAACTGGCGAAACAACATGAGAAATTTGGACATTGGGATTAAAAAGTGGTGGTAAATGCAATGACATAGTGGGTCAACCATGATGGTGAGAGACATGATGGTTGACGATCTCTTGCCAACCATCATTTGCGGGGACTTTGGGCTACAAAGACACATGTGGAGGAACATGAATGCCAATGATATTCTTAGGAGGCTGGAAAGGGGATCTTTCTGGTCGAGGGTGCATTATACCATGGCCAACCCAATTAAAGAACCCAGCTTGGAACAACTGGTTCAATTCTTGCGGGTTATCGTCAAAATGGATAGAAAATTTAGGCCTCATATGGCCTCGATTCCAATTTCCCCTGCCTCTGTTATTTCGACCATTGCTGCCTCTACTAAAAAAACTCATTCTGTAGCAAAACTTTGTTAGTAATGAAGCTCTTAATAAACCATACATGACGCTATACTTACATGAATCAAAAGTTGGCTAAAAAATTGGCACGAGATACATGAAAATCTATCCATAACACACCATTCATTAATTGCCATGTGAACATGGAATGATAAGGTTCATGGGAAATATGGAGGGAGTGTAATTAGCGAAAAATGGTAGAATGATAGAGAATCAACATACAAATACGATTCAACAATTAAACAAACAATTAACTGTGTATAAAAATATCAAGAATATCAGTCACCAACCCTTGCTATGTTATCTTTCTTTCGCTTCCACACAAATTTTTCTTTTTAAATTTATATCACAGAACATGGAAACAATAAGTGAAATCAGGATCGTGAAGGGAATGTAATTAGCGAAAAAATGGTAGAATGATAAGGAATAAATATGGATACTGTTCAGGTGAAACAAATCAAAACATGCTACCTTAGATGCAATCAAAATTTATCTCTGTCCAGAATTTCAAAGTTTAACCACTATTCTGTTTCCAAAACAATAATCCAAATTGATGCCTTCTTTGACAAATTTGCTTGCTGGCCTCTGAATTATTTTACAGAATAAACTGTTTGATATGCCCATATTTATTTAATCACAATAACCATTGTAACCATATTATCATTATATGATAGACATGACGAACGACATCATAATCGCTACAAGAATACAACAATAGTCTTTCATCCACGATTCATAACATCAACCCCAATAATTATCCTTTAAATCCAACAGGGTCACGTACAATGTTCCCAAACAAACTCATATCCATCATTAATCTAACCACCGTTCAATGCAACTTCTTCTACATTTATTCTGGGCATTATTACTCTATTCGAGCCTCAGACATTTCGAACACATGTGCCCCTTTTTTTTTAACAATCAACATAATGATTGAACCAAGAAAAATAATCATTCATTATTTGGAACACAAGCTTCAACATATTGTAACTTCGAGTGAATAGGTGAGTACAAACTTCTTTCCACAATTGCTAAGCAAGGGACCGACTAAAATCGTGTCCAAGTAAACGAGCAAGAAAAATGCTCTCATCAACTCAAACTGGAGTAAACAACGCTTTCACTGTAATGTGTAGGGTTCAAGAAATGTCGATGAAAGTAAGGGTAGAGACAATGGGGAAGTTCAACCAGAGGGTTTCGTAGTTGCATAGCATGGAAAGTTTACTCCACAGAGTGCTTTTCATAGTATAACAATAATTCACAACATCGCTATTGACTTCATGAGCTTCATATAACATACTGTAACTTCCAAAAAACAAGTGAACTCAACACTTCCTTCAACACAACATAATGAGCGACCAAATAAAAACCCGTGCCCAACCAAAACGATACGAATAGTACTCCCATCAAAATCTGGGTAAGCAATGTCAAGATATCTATATAATGTTCACCATGCAACAGTGATAGTGAGACCATAAGAAGACAAGCTAACAACTGAGGGGTTTTCCAGGACAAGGCACAAAATGTTTTAATCCTTCATCATAGTTCATATAAACATGCAGAGGGTCGAAATATGGCGTGGGTATACTAGCCAAAGAGACCAATAATATCAATATATAGGTGGGGTATTTGCAAAGACCAGAGGTTAGGAAGACTAGGATAACCCATTTCAACAAAGAGGCCAAACCCGAATACAGAACCATCAAAATGCAGGCTAAAACAAAACTTTTACTCAACATTTCCCTAGGAACAATTACACACAACAAGGACACCGCGACCAATCCTTTTAATGCCAATAGTCTCAGAACAACCACCACAGGAAACCAAGGATGCAACCATAAATACACAGTTGCAAAAACATCATAACAACTTGAGAATCACACAGACCACGAGCAACCAGAGCCAATATTTGATTTAAGGGCAGAGAAATTCTCATGGATGGAAAAGTAAGAAAACCCCATACCTGTAAAAGATTGTGCGAGAAGAAAAACCAAGGTTGTATACTTCCTCCACGACTGGGCAAGGTGGAGCAACAACACCTAACAAATAAAAATGCAAGAATGACTAGGGTGTCGAGCTCGAGGGGAGTTTGAGTGACGTGCATTTACTACACGCTGCTTCTTCCTTCATATCCTCATTCAATTCTTAGTACGAGCCAAGCCCACTAGACAATTCACCATAGTACTACATTCAAATCCATTAATACAACCAAATATCCAAACTTGCCATATTACACTTTGCAAAGTGCGCGATAGTCCAAAGTACGCCACCCCTTGCCACTATCAAATTTTCTCAAATTAAAAATTGCTAGGAACACAACCCAATTGCAACTTAACCAATGCGCATAACAATAGTAGAAAGGGTCGAGATCACCCAAACTTTTTCCATGAACAATACACAATATCAAAATTAAAAATGGAGTATAATTCTTTCATCGAAAAGGCAACATAATCATATTTCATGAGAGATCATCAAAACCATTTAGTTCCATGTTTTAATCACCCAACCACCACATATTACCATAAACATTTTAACCATGATTTGAAACAAATGAGTTGTAGAAAAGTGTGTTGCTACCAAAACAAAGGAAAAAAAATATAAGTGCTACTTATCCATCATAATACCATAAGTTAAACAAGGGGGTCCCACCCACTAGTATATTATTAATATATTTAAACAATAAATCTTGATAATCATTTGCAAGCATAGTATTCATCGTTTCTCTTTCAAGCGTCAACAAGCCCCTCCTATTCATTGATGCACAACCATACATCACCAACAACAGAGCAACATCCATCACATCGACCTGGCCCCAGAGGACACTAGGTCTTGCTTCATGATATAATAAGTTTGGTATCATGGTAAGTGTCACCCTAATAATTGAAGCATCTGAACACATTGCAAATAATTTTTTCTTGATTATAGAACGTTTTCTTGGAAATTATACTCTTTGCCTTATTTAAACTTGGTGGGTGTCATTTTATCCTAGTAAGTTGGTCACCCTCGGGAATAGGATACTACTGGCGGGTTCCTTGAAGAGTCATCGTATTTCTCTCGATCATACTTATCACTTTCCATACTTATTCCATTTCATCTCCTCATCTTTTGGGATTTTTGGGTGTACTGACCCAAGAAGGGATTGTACCTCATTTCATGGGAAGAAGGAGCTGAAGGCCCAGAGAGAAATGTAGCTAGCAAAAGATAAAATCCAAATCATAACCTTCTAGATGCTCTCCCAAGAGGTCTTGAGAACGATGAAGTCCCACTTATTGAGGAGGTGCATTTAGGAGGTGTCCCTTTATTTCCATGCATAAGACACTCGATGTACCTAAGATTCAAGTGACGTTGCGATACTCTTTTCTTTCCGTGTCTTATAGTACCCAATTGTTTTGGAATTCAATTAATTAATGACAATAAATGGGCTTGGAAAAATGTTGCATCACAGATGAAGGGAAACACACACTCTACAAAGGAACCCATAAATGAGACAATACGAACCCTTGTATGTCATGAATCCCATGCCCAAAAGTATTACCCCACTCCATATCATACTCACACATGGCTTAGATAGGTTTCCCTTGGGAAATAACTTTTCCTTGGGGATTTATTGACCCAATAGGATGCCTTGACACCCCTCCCACACCTAAATTTGACAAATTGTATAAGATCTTTGAGCATTTGTTTAGTTTAAAAAGGGTGGTTTGATGCACATGTTCGAGTGGTTTGATTATTAGATGTGTCTTACTTGGCATGATTCTTGTGACTTATGGACCCTTGGAGGGTGTACCTGTTTTTCTTTGTAGTACCTTTCCCAATGGACAAGTATTCATGAGGAGATGACTTGTTTAGAACTTCATGGCGGATTTGGAGCCCGAGGATGGATGTAGAGACCCCATGTATGAGCCTAGCTTGCAGTCACCATTTGCATGTCATAGGAGGAGGTTGTTGCCTTGGGAGGCACTCTGGCATGGCTAGGAGACCAACTCCTATCTATATCCATTTGGATGCTGGATTTTGGAGGCTTGGACGCCACTTACCCAACTCTTGACGTCATGGATGAGATTATGGCTTGACGTGGTATTTTGGTACATGTGGCATGATCTAGGGCCTTTGGAGGCCAAGTGTTGCACTTCTCTTTCTCAACGTTCCACCTTAGATGTCTAACATCATCCTAGAAGGGCATGACGTCACCCTTTTAAGGGTCATTTTGTAAAAAATCAATTTATTCTAATTTGAATGGGAAAATTAATAAGTCGGTTGATCACTTGAAAAACACAACTTTTTGATTAATGAGGCTAGGATTTCCCATATAAATATGGCTAGCCTCAAATAATTTTGCGTCATAACACTCCTCTCACAAGAGAGGGAAGTCTGAAATTTTCACCCTAATGGCAACTTAGATTGAAATTTGTGCCATTTTTGGAGTTTATGGTCTCTTAGATTGATGCACTAGGCTTGGAGGAGCATGCTAGAAGTATTACTTGGCTATTTTGTGGTGGTAAAATGATAAAATAGGGTTTATTCTTGATTATTCTGGGTGAAAATGAGTAAATTCTGCAACTTTTTTTATGCATTGAATGTTTGTGGTTATATTTACTTGTTTCATATTGAAGATTATGAAATTGATTGCTTTAGACTTTAGGAAAGGAACAATAATGCGCTTCTTCCTTTCTCTAGCCTTTTCCACCTTCTAAATTGTCAAGGAATTCTTATCTAGACTAGGCTCCTAAAGCCCTAAAGTGATAGCACTTTAGGAGTCCTATTTCAGAGGCTTGTTGGAATATACATTTCAAGAATCTAAGGAGAGGACAGACTCTCAAAGGCCCAAAAGGTTATTGCTCTCTAGTGAGTTCATCTTTGAGACTTGAATACTTGAGGACTTAAGGTGTTACTCCTCAAGGTTTCTTCTCGTATTCCTTGAACAACATTATCATTCTTATTCCTCCAAGTCATATTGCTTTTATAAAAGACTCCATAGCCCAACATGCAATGATTTCTATGCTCTTGTGAATGAATGTGATCAAATCAACTCTCCTACATTACTCTCTCAAGATTTCACTAACATCTCCTAACTCTAATTTAGCTTAAAACATTAAATTAGTGGTTGTTGTAGAAAATCATTACTACAACCATCCTAACTGTTATAATTTTCTGGAAAACTCACTTTAACTCATAGCTAACACACTTAGAAATCTGCTATAGTAAGTGATAATTGATCTACTTGATTAATGCTAAGTTTCCACTGTTGTTTCTTGCAATTTTGGGTGATAATTCTCTTGGATGTTACAAATCTTTATTTCTATTATAAACTCTTTAATTTGTTGTAATTTTACTTCAGCCAACATATACTTTGATTGTCTATTGTCTATTGAGGTTTTGTTATCATATTTGCACTTGGAAATTGCTATGTACATGCTATTATTGTTCTTGTTCTAGGCAAGCACCCGAAATCATTTCTTTGCCTCAATTTTACAAGCATAGACCTACTAACTTGGGTAACCAGTGAGAGGAGGGTATATTTTGACCATATATCTAGTTATTCCATCCCTTTAGGTTACTGGGGGTGCCTCTCTTGGGTTGGACCTTCATCCATCCTTAAAAGTGGGGATTTCTCACTGAGGTGATAGTGGTGGGATATCTTGTTGTTACACCAATTTAACCTACTTGTATTGGGATTTGGACAAGTACAAATTGTGCGATAACACATCCATTGGTGAGGCAGTTGATGACACTGAGTTGGTAAATGTGGCATTGAATTGTATTCCCGAGTCTTGGGAACCATTTGTGAAAGGGATCTGTGCACGAGAGAAGTTTCCATATTTTCATAGACTATGAACCAATTGCATCTAGGAGGAGGCCCAGATAGAATACAAGAATGAAAAACAAAAAGACAACACTGATGAGAACCAGGCTATAGTTGCTCATACTAGAAAGGGCAGAAGATGAGGTTCTCTAGAGAGAGAGGAAGAAGAGCCTTAGCAAGGTCAAGTGTTTTTCTTGTCATGAGTGTGGTCATTATGTTTCACAATGTCCACAATGGAAGAAAGAGGGAAGGAAACAACAAGCATCAATGATAGAGGTTGATGAGGTTGTAGACATGCTTAAAAGGGAGTTCCTATTAGTCTTCTCCCTTTATGGTACAATTTTCGGTGATGGGACATGGTTGGTGGATAATGTTGCCTCATGTCATATGACATGAGCACATGAATTATTTAAGAGCTTCACAAAGAATAACTCATATTTGTGTGTGGAAATTGGTATGGGTACCGAGCATGTTGTGTGGGAATGTGGAACAATGTCATTCCAGATGGAGTCAGGATATGTGTTGAGGGTTACAAATGTGCTATGGGTTCCCGAAATTAGGAGGAGTGTGCTCTCAGTATCGACTACTGAGGATAAGGGATATGCGGTTTTGTTCCAAGATGGACAGTTGTTATACGTTCCTAGAAGATCTATCTCTGACATAGAAGTGGTTCTTTGAGTTAGAGAGAGCATGCTAAAGGACCATCCTATGTGATATATGGCCAACAATAACATTGTGACATAGGTCATGGAGAAGGTAGCTCCGAAAGTTGTGTAGACTCAGAGGGAGTTCGACTTCAAAGGGAGTCAACATACTCACAGGGAGCTCAAATTCAAAGCAAATTAGCAAATTTAGAGGGAGCCTAACTTCAGAGGGAGTCAACAAGCTCAGAGGAAGAGTTAGTCATCCAAAGGAAGTCAAATTTCAGGTTTAGGTGGGAGAGAGGAGTTTTCCAAGATGGTAAGGAAGGTGTAATGGGTTGAGGAATCTAGCCATGATGCTCAGAAGTAGGAGGCTTCTAAGAGTAGCATTTCTTTCAAGAATGGATAATGCCATATGCCATGATTTTCCTATGTTAGAGGGAGAAACCAATTAGGTGGATTGGAGAGTAGTTGTGGAAGAAAATCCATTATGGGAAGCAAAACCACTTCCAATATGGTAGACATAGCTACTTCTAAGTGATACTGGAGTGGGTGAGAATACCTCCCTCTCTAAGAGGGAGTGTTTATGTTTTGTATCTTTGGGCAGGTATTCTCACGTTGGCCTTGGTGTCGAGCATGTGAGAATCTTCGTTGACACCCACATTGCAGTTCATTTTGTGAAAACCCTTTTAGATTGGAGTTGGGGCTTGGAATTGGTGTTGGGGGCTTGTGTTGGGGCTTCACACCCACATGTGTGAATAAATTCTGATTTAATATTGAGTTTAGAAGGGGTTCCTAAACTCATTCATTAGACTCCTATAAAATGAGAGGCAATGTGAAGGACATCTCATTGTGACATTATGGAGTTAGCATACTTGAGTGAGCACTTGTGCTAAGGATATTGGGGTGAAAATTTCAGCAAGGAAATTTTGCACTTTGGAAAATCGGGTCTATGGTTCTTGGACTTTCTATTTTTTTTTTTTTTCTAAGGAGGCCACATGTGTGAGAGGAGAGAGAAATATAGAAGCACGTGTGAGGGAGAGAAAAAGTCGCACATGTGACAAAAAATAATAGGAACATGCCGCATGTGTGGTACAGACGTACCACACTTGTGGTATAGGCAATCCGTACGTGTGGTAAAGATGAGCCTCACATGTGGTACTGATGGGCTGCATGTGTGAGGGCGGAAAACATGTCGCACGTGCAAGATTTTATGGGAAGATGTAGGGCCGTACATGGTGATGTCAACAGTTCGTACAGGCTATACAGATGACATCATCAAGCCGTATAGAAAGCAACAAGTAGGTTTGCAAGTTGGGAACGTTTTCGAAAAATTTCTCATTTGTATTTTTGTTGAGATGACTGGTTTTTGTCCTCAAATTCACTGATTTTGGGAATTTTCTAAGAGGAATGGTTTTTCCCTAAGAAATTCTAAATCTGAAAAGTTTACAAAACATGAATTTATGTCTCTTGTGCATGGATGGTTTCTTTATGATCTTTATGTTTTTGCTGTAATTTTTTGTCATAATTTCACTGCAAATTTATTCAGTGATAACATCCCTAGGGTTTACTATTTGAAGTCACTTGGAAGTAAACATAGTTACCAACTTAACAAGAACTCTACAAAGTTTTCATTTTTGGAGGGGTCCAATTTTTTACCCTGTTTTTAAAAATGGTGCTACTAGTAGCACCCCCCTCCGGTTTTAGGTGGTTTTTCGATATTTTAAATTTTTCGATCTACAATGTTTCCACATTATTTTTTAAATTCTTATTTTTCATCTATTTTCAATTTTTCCATTTTTTTTTTTAATTCAACAGTATTTTTAGTCATTTTTTCATGCTTCTTTCAATCTTAAAAATATTTTTTACCATTTACTTTTTTGAAGTTATGATTTTTCATATAATTTTGTCTCCTTAATTAATTTATTGTTCCTTACTTTTTAAATATAGTGAAAAACATCATTTTTAACACATTGTTTACGTTCAATACATCGAAAAAAATTGTAGTTAAATAACATGATTTTTGAATATTTAGCAAAAAAATACACATTTTGTAGCCATATATAATAAAAAACCTATACATTTTGGTACATATTTGTTAAAATAACATGTCAAATAAAACAATTTTATGGACATAATTGAACAAAAAAAAATCAAAATTTTATAAAAAAATTATCATTTTCTTTCATATTTTTATACATTTGAAGTAAAAAAATGACAACATTTAATAAAAATTTTCAATGTATAGTGATTCACATATAAATAAAACGGAAAAATAAAGATTCATCACAAAACAACAATATATACATCTTTATTCTTATTTTAAAATCTGAAAGTCAAAACATTACAGTTATAGCTCATAAACAAATTGCAAAATTGAGCATCATCTTCAAAGGAATCTTAAAACTAATCAACAATATCATATATCCCAAATTCATCATTCTCAACAGACACATTATCATCTTCTTCGACGCCATTTTGTGCTTCCATTGTGTCATTTTGTTCTTCCATTGGTTTTTGATATCCGCAAGTTCTCCAAAGTGATCCTTTCCAATCATTCCTCCTAATGGTACTTGAGGTTCCTTTGACAATGTTGCTACCTTTGATTCACTAAAATCTCATTTCCTCAAGCCAACTTCTTGCACTTCATTTGGAAGAGCTGGAATATCATTAATTCTTTGTTGAATAAAACTGCACTACATCGGGTCACTTTCAATGGCTATGCAATTCCTTCCTTTCTGTAGGAAGCACGCTAATGTTGTACACCTAGTCACCAAATACAAAATAAATAATGAATTTAGATACCGTAAAAAGACATAAATTAAAAATAATATAAGATTGAAATATGATTTCATAAATATTAGATCATAATTCTTACATGAACCTGAGAACATATCCAAAACCCAATCTCCTTCATTTGAAGATGTATATATAAGATAATTAATTAATGCTTGTGGTTCTTGATAAATGTTAACCATCTCTCATTTCAAATATTTTTCCTCATATGTTAGCTTTCTAACCACAATATTGTATACCAATATACTACTAGGAGTTTCTCCATCCTTTGCATTGACAATAGTAGAATTATAAGAATCATCTTTTGTTCAGGTTGCAAGATGTATACTCTCAAAATCACGTTTAAATGATTCTGTATTGGAGCTCTGAATATTAGACTTGTTCTTGTAACATAAATAAGTGCAAATTCAGTTAACTTGTGAATTAATAAAATTGTTTTCTAATCTTAATTGCTAAACATACACTTTCAATATCTTACCAAATAAACTGCATCCTTGTCTTTTCTTTCCCTTTGAAGCTTGATTGTACTAATCCTTGTGTGTATGAATGAAATACTACAAATCTCCAAAATTGTGATGTTGTAATTTCCGTAAATTCCATAACCACTTTATTGAAAGCTTGGTAAGTATAAGGCTCAATATCATATCCAATATTTTGGATATTATAACCATAAGGGATATCCACAATAACTAGGGAGTATTATTTTTTAGGAACAACATTTGCAAGTTGTTCACTATCACCTAATATCACTTTATATTGAACAGTGTCGAGCCCATTCCAAATGCAGTGATCAAGGGTGTCATCAAGTTAAACATTTTGAATATGTCTCCTTCTTTCTCTTTCAAACTTGGCTTTTTGAATAATTTTTTTAAAGTTTCAGGTACTCCATTTGCATTCTTCTTTGGCATATTTAATGAAACAAACAAACATATAATTATATATCTATAACTATTAAAATATAAATAAATTAACTTACAAATGAATAATATGAATGCAATAAATCAACATACCTTTTTGAATGCAACAAAAAAATGTTTCAGTACTGTTGAAGAGATTGAATCTGGATAGTTGAGTTTAACATCATCCCAAATTTCTTCATTCAACATTTGACCATTTCCTCTTGTATTCTCATATATACATTGTGACTAAAAAAAAAAAATGTTAAACTGAAAAAATTAATTTTCTTGTCCTAACATAAATAAAAATAACTCAACAAACTTACTTTTTAAATTCATCACACATTTTTTCTATTGAAAATTCTCCCGACCTAACACATGATAATATAGTTATGATAAGTTTATCATCCTTCACTCCTTGTATTGATCTCAAGGTGTTATAGTCATATCATCTGGAAGATTTTTTTTATGTCAGGACATGTCTTACTTGTGCCACATATCAATGGTTTAGCCTTCTTAACCCTCTGATTTTTTATATTAATATTTTCCCATAAGGTGAAGATCTCATATATCAAATCCCATACATGTTCAGTTCTAAATCCCAATTGAAAATAACTATCGACAACTCTAAATATATCACTTCTTTTGTGATTTTTTTCTTTTGTATTTTCATCATCAAGTGGGAATCCTATTTCCATACAACATTGCTTCCGAAACTTGACATCAACATTTGATCTCTCCTCACAACATATTTTAAAAAATTCATTATGGATAAATCTCACCCTTTGAATGAAAGTCATAGACATTTTGTACTCATTGTCTGTGTTATGATCCCATGCCAACAACTTTGCTTCTAAATCTGTTAAACTAGTATAAATTATGCATTTGACTGTCTCAAAAAGAGGATTATTGGGATATTCTTGCATCAAATCTCTTCTAGCTATGTAGAATGATTTTCTCTAATCAAATAATATTTGTAGTAAAATTTTTTTGACTTATCAAAGTCTTCCCTCGTAGGAACTTCAATTGGGTCAACAAGAACTAGTTAGTCAACCACATGTGCATATGGATTGTACCTAATCAACGCTTTCAAATTGTGAATATGCAAGTGATGCAGTTTTCTAATTTGATATTTTTCTTTCCCTTCCGTGGGCTTATAAAGTTGTTTCACATTCAACTGAAATGTGTGGACATCATCAACTAAGTTCTCCATCCTCATTCTATTTCGGATGACATTTTGTGTTGTTTTCATAATACCATCCTCTAGATCAACAACTGGTGTTATTATTTCTCTGCTACCTTTAGGACTTTCACGATAATACTCTGAGCTAACGATGGCTTCTTGAACATTATCAACATTTTTTTTTCTTTCTCTTATGATTTAAATGTGTTTCATCTAAATCAATGATTTCTTCATAAGAAATAGGAATAGACTCATCATCAACCATCGCTCCTTTGCATTTATCTTGTTTATTATTTTTGCGAGGAGTGATAACCTCATTGGGACCAATCTCAACAAAATCTTCATTTGGAGTTTCCTCATTTTCAAATGTAACCCTTTTAGGATTTATAGAATGAGGATTTTCTTTCTTCTTTCATTTTCTTCTCTCTCTACTTTTGCAGGTTCAACCTCCATTACTTTCTGTTTCGTTTTCCTTTCTTCTTGTGTCTTTTCAATATGAAAAACGTTGATGCCATCCATGATATTATTCTCTGTAGAGTAAATCCCCACTAACATATGTGAAAGTCGTTCAACAAAATCCTGTAAAAATAAAATATAACATTTTCATATTAAATAAAATTAAAACATTACCATGATACTAAAAATAATAAACGACACAAAAATAAAAATAAAAAAAACTTACATTTCCTTTCTCAATGTCATCAACGATGGATGCACATAATTCTGAAAAACATTCATTCTTGTTATAATTGCTCAATTTGAAACAATATCTAAACTTGATATAAGTTCTGTCTTGTTTGACAAGTGCATAAACAATATTTGTGGCAAACACCAAACATATATCTCGTAACAAGTCAAGTGCCTGATAATTTCCTTGCACATGTTCTAATTCAACACAATACAAATATATATGACCTCCATTTTGTCTTTGTTGGTCTTTAACAAACCAAGAATATTCCAGTTTGTTTTCACCTTACATAGATTTCCACTCTCTAAAATTCTTTATTTCCCTTGATAGCTCAAGTGTTATACTATCATTTTGTTGCCTACCATTCATGGAGGTTCCAGTTACAATTTTGGATGCCATTATTGCAGGTCATGATCCAGATATATTCATAGATAATCTCTTTCCTTCCGTTTTCCTATAAGCTAAAAAAAAAATTGGCCTTTGACATTGTAATAAAATAAAAAAAACCATTGAATATAAGAACTAATTAAATTTTTTTTGACCCATATTTAAAAAAATTTGACCCATGGATTTATTAGGCTTATGCTGGGACCGTGCCTTGGCCATGGGGGGCTGGGGCGATGCCCAACATCTCCCCAACCCCCACAACCAAGCTCCGAGCGTGCCCAAGGCTTGGCCCTGGGGGCTGGGGCAATGCCCGACATCGCCCCAGCCCCACGAGCAAGCCTCGAACATTGTCCAGTAACCACAATGGGCCAAAACTAAAAAAATTTAAGTAAAAAATAATAAAAAAGCTAATTTTTTTAACAAAACTATACCTAAATTTGACTTTTTCTTTTTTCAAAAAAATCTTTAGGATTTTGTTAATTTTGTTTTGAAAAAATTCTCAAATTTTTTAAAAAGTTGGGATTTTTTTAGAAAAAAATAGAAAACATCTAAAAAAATTTAAGGTTTTTTAATTTTCACATGAAAAATTATTATGTGATTCAAAGATGATCTTATAATTGTTGTTTTGGTAAATGGTAAGAATTTAAAAAATAACTAACCTCTGAAATGCTATATTCTCCTCGGATGTCTTCTCGATGATTCTCCCTTGTAGCTTGCTCCAAATCCTTAAACGAATACTTCCCAAGATATCACATAATGTAAAAAGATAAAACAAGAATGTGTATATATAACACAGATGATATAAATTACTATTAGTATAACGAATGTGGGATAAATAAAATTTAGGTATATTGTCTACATATATACCTAAAATTATATGGATCATCGCTATGTTTAATGAATGTGGGATAAATAAATAAACATGAGAAATATTGTATTTAACATGTAAATAACGAAATAAAAGAGTAAAAGTTGTTTTTAATTTTTAAGGGAAAATAATAAAGTGAAAAAAATGGGGGGAAATTTTGGAAGGAATATTTTGGGGTGAAATTTTGGGGAATATTTTTTTTGGGTGGGGGAATTTTAGAGGGAAATGTTTTTTTTGGGGTGGGGGATTTAGAGGAAAAAGATCATTATGCAAGCTATAAGAATGCCATTGGGAGGGTGAGCATTTGTATCATTCTATGTTCTTAGAGAGAAGGGATGGCTTCGTCAGATAAATAAGATTTTATTTCCGAGACATCAACAAAGTGTTCACATACCTCTTCTGTTGGGACTAGGAAATGCGGTATGAATGCTTGTTCTACCACATTTTGTCCGTACACCCAAAAATTTACAGGAATAGAATTTCATTCAGTTTCACTTGGTTGGTTGTATGGTCAATGGAAAAATGTGTCGAAGAGTTTACTTCACAGCTCCAAATATTCATAATGATGCAAATCTGACCATCACCATAATTCATCATGTGCTCACTCACTGATCTGGAAATCTTCCTCAAGTTCTCTATCTACAGTTGGACAACACTAGTCGTGAAAATAAAAATCAAATTGTGTTTGGATATATAAGCATGCTTGTTAAAATGGTAATCTTTCAAAAGGTGAAAGTTGGTTTCCTTCTTGTTGGACACACTCATGATCATATTGATTAAATGTTCAATCGTTTTTCAGTAACAATGAAGAGGAATAATGTTGGAAGCCTACCGTCATTGATTGAATGTATTAAGAAAGCATACATTCCAGATCCTATTTTTCATATATTAGAAGAAACCGTTGACATGTGAATATTTATTCAGGGATTGCATCGTGAAGAAAAATGTATTGAGCAAGTTAATGGCATTACCTTCCAACATCAATTTTGTTTCAATTTTTTTTTATGGGAAAACACTTATATGGGGAAAACAATATTAAACTACTACAGAATGAGGGCCTTCATCAAGTTTATCATTTTTGAAGTTCATTCCAAATCGTCCAATATTTGCATCAAAGTTATTATTTTTACAATCAGTTGTTGAAATCCATAATGCACAAAGGCATAATAGAGATGTAGATTATTTTGAATGCCTGGAAGAAATAAAAAGTCCATTAAGGATACATAAGAGTACTTTGATGTTGTTGATTTTGTTTGGTGGGAGTATTTTTTCAATAGTCAAAGTGACATAATTTCAAGCTCAACAAATGAAGATGCAATGTTGAAGACTCCATTTCATTGGCCACAAAATATGCCAAATGAATCTGAAGAAACAAACATTGTTGAAGTTCAACAAGAATCTCAAGGTGCTATTGAGTTTACACAATACAATATTAAGGAGGGTAGCATGATTGCAGTTTTAGCGACTGAAGATCCACATGGTTATCCACTCTGGATTGGAAAGGTTATAAATATTGAGAAATAAAATGATGATGTTATTGCAATTGAAGTGCATTGGTATGCAACAAGTACACACCCATTCAATGGTGTGTACAAGCTAGAGATGGTGGTTGAGAAACATGTCAATAGAAAGAGAAAAAGAAATGGTCAAAATACAACTCGTCGTCACACTGACCTCTTAAAATTATATGATGTTGACATACTTGTTTATGACTTCAATTTGACAAAGAGATGAACTCTCCGCTCCAAGACAACCGAGATTATCAAGAGGTTGTTGCCACAACAAATAAATGCAAGATGAGAGTCTGATGAATCTAGTTGTAGATCTAAAAGGCATTTGACATCTCAAATGTTGGGCATGCATGTAAACTCAGATGGTACATTCATCGGCAATAGAGAAGAGTATGGATTAGATAAATCTTCATCCAATGATTCATCTGAAGACAATGTAGACTCTGATGGTATTTCAGAAACCATGAGTCAATCTGAATAAGTGTATGAAACATTTTATGTATTTTTGATCCATATGATGTTTGTATGGTAACT
>JZKD02S0171916.1:31060-54734 GCA_000966675.3 Picea glauca | reverse complement strand
CTTATATTATTTAGATATTTACATATACATATTATCTAGCCGTGACATATATGTCACCTATCTATTTACTTGTTTTATGTATATAGTTTTAAATAGATTTCAAATTTAGTAACCAAGAGGCACACTTGTGAAAGCAAGACATGACCTCGCCACGTGGATGGCCTAGTATTTCATTTTATGCAATTTCAATTTCGTAGGATATTAAGAGTCAAAGCCAGGGAGTCTTCATCAGGAGCCCCTCGAAAGTTGTCTAGTTAGTACAAGTCGAGTGGTCTTTCCTTAGTACCACACGGTCAAGGAGTTGATTAGTTTAGCTCGGTTGGAATACTACTCTGCTTGGGTAAGCTCAACAAAAACCCTCTTTAGGGGGGTCTTGAGCCTCTTCCTTTTCACAAGTATCCTTCTTCCATCCAAGTGGCTTTAAGAGCCCGAAAGTGCTAGTGACGAGAAGTGGCTAATCCCTGCTTCTCTAAATTGCATGGGGCACTCTTCAACCTAACCATCGTGGTCTACTAGGACTACTCTTCTTATACTGGTTGGCACAGTTCCGGGATGTGTTTGTCTGATCGAGATAACCTTCAAAACAATGTGGTGGCCAATGCATGTGTTAAAAACAAAAATTAACCAATAAAATACTTTTAAAGTCAACCTTTCATCAGTCCACCTTTTCACTCATGAACCAAAATTGAAGTTGTGAATACTTTCCCCTATATTATAGTTGTAACAACTTGTTACAAGTCTATTCATCCACTTTTACAGCCCATTTTTTATTTAACAACCTTCCGGGATCACTTCCCGGGTCACCCCGGGGGGTATCAAGCCATTATGGGCTTGTTTCCCTACCTTGAAAGCTTCGAACAGCTTGTTGTTCAGAATTTACAGCCATTTAAAAGTACTTGGCTATAGCTTTTAAGCCTCCTTTTCACCCTTGTTTCACACCCTTTTACTCAAGGCATTCATTGGTTAATTACCCAGGATATCGGTTTATCCCGGTGACCCATTCTGTGATAGTTTCCAACGCTTTAAGGAAGTGCACAACTCGCTGTCCACTTTATTTAGTTCGCTGTCCTAAAAATCAGCGAGCTCATTTTCATCCTACTGCCCATAATTTTCACCCCCCGGGCCATTTTGGCCATCCAGGAAGCTAAGGAAGGATAACACCCAGGGTGGGTGGTCCTAAGAACGACTTCTTGTAAGTCTTTCACCTTTCTTTTTCCCCTTCTTTACCGCCTCAGGCGAAGGACCACCTGAGGTGTGGGTAGTCTTTGCCTCGTGTCGAGCTATCAAAGAGGTTGTAACCGGCTTCACAGCCGGATAGGTCAGATCTATCCCTACGGACAGATTTTGCTTATAACACATCCCCATATGGGGGTGTCGGGGACAAGCACCACAACTGGTTCAACCACCGAGGATGAGGAGCCAAATGTAATGGAGGGCCCGAGTACTAGGCTATACCCTAAACCCGAGAAGGAATGTACACCATGGTAGGTGGGTTCAAATGGCATAATCGTCCTTCCACATGAAGATCTAAGGCACTAGGTCACTCCCCATAGTACCGAAATAAATTCTCTTAAATACAAACACTTCAGACCCGATCTGACCTCTCTCCATCACAATTAAACTCAATTCAATGGAAAATCCAACAAGAAGAATGAGAATTAACAAGATATATGGTTTTAGGAATTATCTGCAACACCAAAAATGAGCTCCTTTCAGAGATTTGGTTTTAGTGAGGAACCCATGGATTCACCAGTGTAGCAGGTGGACCGCCACTCATCCCTTTTCCCATTCCTCTAGTCAAAGGTGTAGAACAACTGTCTAGTATTTGATGGCTCCATGTAAAGGTTATCATAGGGGTTATTGTGACGGAGGTGGTGCTCTAGTGGAGCCCTCATCCCGTTAGGTAGGAGACTACCCACCAACTGCCAGGGTTTATCACGAAGCATTTGACACTATCACCACCTTTATTTCCTCCACTCCATCGCTCTTTCAAGAGAACCTACAAGAGGTAAAAGTGAAGGTTCATTTGGAAAGAACTATGACCACCGAGCAGGAAGTGGCATAAGCTATCATTAGATGGGTTACAGATGCCAGAAACACTCATGCCAGGGACACTAAATATTGGAAATTCGTTGAATTGTACTGACACATCAAGACTCTCCTAGGTCAAATTCTCCAGACTCGCGAAGATACCTAGAACACAATCCAGTTGCAACTAGACAACCTACACTTGATTCTCAAGGAAGATCTTTCTCACCTCACATCTTCTAGCACTTCGATGATGACCTATGCACCAAAAAGTACTGCCCATTCTGCTTTAGATTCTCCCCAAAATCCATAACATTTCCACCCACTCCATGAATAGCATGTAGCCTTCTCATATTTTTGAATGGATAGTATCATAATAGCAAGACATGGAGTCTTCTCCACTCTCTATCTAGACTACTATACAATTTTTTTGGTTTTCAAGACTCTTTTTAAAAATATTTTGCAAACTATGTGGACAAAAGACTTATTCCTTTGTTGTTGGTATGGTTTCCTCGGTAGCAGTCTAGCAATAAAGAGTTTTTTTATGTATGATATTTTGCTAGACTACTAAAAAAAAAATTGTGTGCTTACAAAAAAAACAATTCAAACTCACTTATAACCTTAATTATAGATAAGAAATAACCAAAATGAAATCCAAGACATCTAATAAAACAAGTGACCAATGTATAGGCAAAAGGACTTTTTGGTGGTTTATTGTAGACAAAAGAGAGGTTATGATAGGCCAAATGAATATCATATAGGAGACCCTTCACTAGTAGGAAATGTTGATATCAGATTAAGTATTTCAAAGTAAAACTAGGTCCACCCAACAAAGTGAGTTATTTTTAATTAGGAAGAAGCAAACTATTCTCTATTTAATAGATGTTACACAAGGGGCCTTGGAAAAAATTGTTTGGTTGAAATTTAATGGGACCATAAAGGGGAATGTATGATCTAATTCAAATGAGAGCGTAATGTTGTCAATTCCTAGAGCCCTATAGAAGTGGAAAAATCTACAAAGTGAAAGTTGTGGCATTGAAAGGATCCAAATACCTCGCTTGAAAAATCATAAGAAAGTTGTAAGATCAAGATGACCCCCAACTACCCGCTTACCCCATGGAATCGTAAGAAAGTGACCACCTCATGGAAGAATCTAGAAACCATTATTACAAAATTATAAGAAAGTTGTAGGATTGAAATGACCCAAAAACACTCCCTTCCCCATGGAATGACCAATTTTTTTGGTGTTGGTCAAGGTGACAGAACCACGATTTCTAGGTTGTGAAATGATCACTAGGCATAATAGTGCATAATGGAATGGTCCTAAAATACAAAGTCATGGGATGCTTATACGATTGTGAATAAAATGTTACATGGTTGTGGACTATATAAAGTAGCATGAATAGATGAAAGCTCATAATATAAAGTTGCACATCTAACCAAGGATGCAATCTAAGCTTGTCGAAGAGGTCTACAATAGGGTAAAATAATGTTGCAAGAATTAAGACACGCATAACTTCATGTTATGAGGTACAAAACCTAAAATATATTTCTTTGAAAACCAATATGCTCCAACAATATATAAGTTGCGAGACCATATTGTGGATTTTGGAAAAAACTACAACATAAGTACAAGCGAGGAAGTCGAATGGTTAATATGTTTGGTATGGGATGTCCACACACACACACACACTCCAAGGAAAACCTTGTGGGGAAACCCAAGGGATGCTACCCTACATTTTTGGATGACATCCCTAATAAACTTGTTGACATAGATTAGTGCACCTAACCATGAGGATTTTAACCAAGCACCTATAAACATAGAACTATCCAAATGCCCAACAACATTGGAAACAACTAGTGGAGCTAACTCCTTCGGCTAATGTGAAAACATAGACACACACAAACAAACATAGACACACACAAACACATATATATGCATGTATTATAATTTTAAGAGGATCATTGTAAAAATGTTCACTTATGGTTTCCACCAATTTTATGGCCACCCCGATGGCCTTTACAATTTGCTTTCCTAGCTATGATTATTATGGTAAACCAAATAATGATTGAGCTTCCACTTCCCCTTCATGTATTAACACATTAATATTTTATTTGGACTCCCCTCTTTCTCTCTTCTTTATTTAGAGGATTTAAACTCTTTTAGCCACCTACCAACCTCCTTTTATATACGGGAATTTCTAAGGATGGAAAACATGCAACATACCCTTCAATGGAGGAGGAAAGTGCCCCAAGGAGAATATTTATCATTGAAAAATGTGAGATAATCTCAATGCTCCAAGTCTTTTTATACTAGGCTAGATGAGGTCTCCAAATTAGCACGAAGATGTTTTTATATTTATATTTGTTTGGCCTTTGATCAAACATAGATGTGGCAAAAAATTGGGTAAGCGACTACTAGATAGAAATATCCTTCAATTTTTGTGCAAGGGCCTTTTTCTTGTTTTCTTTTACAAGATACTTTTGATTATCAATGTTCAACAAACATGCCCTTGGCCAATTTGAGTATTACAATGGAATGAATTTGGTTTACAACACTCTCGAAATTGTTAGCTTTCAGTGTTACTCCAAAAGTTTTTACACCATGTTTGGGGGTGTTTCATGAGATTTGGGGTACATGGTGTATGATTAGTGCTTGGATGGTTCATGATGGACTTTCATAGTGAGGTGGATTACTTAGTGTTTTCTTAACCTCAATTGGATGCTCACATGACATTCTTCCTTGGAGCATTGGAGATATTTAGATAGATTGGCACATTCTTCACGATTTCCATGTGGAGATTGGTTGATTTCTTAGGAGGGTGACTTGCATTATAGGAGGATCATTTGACATTCTGGAGGAGGGTGTTGATCCCTAGACAACATGGGGTATCTTGGATGCTTACATGGAGGTATAGAGTTGACTTGGGATTCCTGGGTTGCGACAATTTTCATGCAGGTGGAGCGCACACAATGTATCACATGGCTTATGAGGAGCATTGGAGTCCTTGGAGGCTTGTAGGATGAGCCTTGTACACATTTTGTGCAACACCCTTGTATTGAATCCTTGCTTGAGAATGAAATCACATTGGAGCTTGAAATGTGTACCCTTTGAGTGTAGTGCTTCACATGTGTGAACTTAATTGTGTTTATATTAGGTTTCTTGTAATGGTTTAGGCCCACATATGTATTCTTGGCCTTCCTTACCTCTCATATATATAGAGGAAGGAAATAGTATTTTCATAATCACATCATTACTTCATTATATGTTAGAGATGTGAGGGGAGGTGCCAAGGTTTCTTGGAGCACATTGAATACTAGGGTTAGGGTTTCATCCCTTGAACACATTGGATTTTGGGTTTCATGGATTGAACCCTAGGTTGTACTCATTGAAAAGGAGGGAGGAGACATCTTGGTTGGAGCCAAGGATGCTTGCTAGTGTTCATGCTATCTTGTGGAGGATCTTTGGTGGAGCTACGATTTTAATTGTTTTCCCAAGCTAGGGTTTTGGAGAGACAAATTATTGTATAAGCATTGGGATGAGGCTATCGTATGTACATGTGCTTCATATTTATACATATATATGAATGTTTCAGCTATCCAATATTTCCTTATTGCGGATTTTATTTTCAGCTATCATTGTCTTCATGATTTGGTAATTTCGAAGACTTGTATGTCTTGTTGACTTTACCTAAGTCAAGGCTAAAATCATTAAGGTTGTTAACATTGATCTTGAAGAAGATAGGGTATATTACTACTATAATACTGTTGTCATAAAGTAGATTTCATATTTGTTTTATGCTTGATAAAATTGTTGTAGAGGGTGACACACATTTGGTATCTTTTCTCTTGGATTGCCTTGTTTATTAGGGTTGTAAAGGGTGAAATATTGTCCATTGTTTGCTTCTGTAAAAACATATTTCAGATCAACCCTAAGGTTTCTAATTCATAGGGTTAAGATCCATAAACCTTTAGGAAAGAGGTGAAATTTCTGAGGTTGCATTAAAGCTTGAGCTTCAAAACATTTCTACATGTTATCAAATCTATTTTGGTTGAGATCACTCTAGGTGAAAGAGGGAGTTGGTATTTTAGATGTGGTGTAGATGGGAGAGGTGCTAGAGATTTTTAAATTTGTTTATTTAGTTCTTTGAGGTTGTTGGATGTGAAATCCTAGGTCACTTGGGAGAAGGACTTGAGCCTTACAAAGTTTTTTGTCTTCTTCATATTGCCAAATTTTTAGGATGGAGATAGCTATGGTCTCTTGCTTGTCTTCTAACACTATGTCCAGTGTTGGATGGTATTTGGACAATGGGGATTCAATATATGACATATGATAGGTAATTATTTTGTAGGTTTCAGGAGAAAGAGGGAAGTATGAGTACAGAGCTTGGTAATGATGCTACTTATCCTATGAGAGGAGTTGGCTCCATTTCCTTCCAGATTCCTTTAGGTGATCACTGATGTTCTTGAGTTGAGTGATGTTCTATATATGTTCATGGTATAAAGAAGAACCTTCTTTTAGTTTCATATATATATATATATATATATATATATATATATATATATAGTCGCATTTGAAAGGAAACATTGCATGATTAATGATCATAGTAGTCTAGCTAGTCTGTGGAATTTTGATAGAGGTGTGCAAGAGAGTGGACTTTATAGGTTACTTATTGATCCCATGGAACTTGTATATTCTAGTGAGAAACTAGAATGAGCCTTCTAGACTTGAGGAGGCACATGTAGAGAAATCATGGTGGAATTCCATGGAGACAGGTTCAAAACCTATTATGGAATCAATGATTTATTCCAAGCTTACAATTGATGGGAGTGTTGTAGACTACACAAATAGGGTTGTTGGATTCTCTTAGGTAAAGGGAGTTTACCTTGGTGTTACTCTTGCTTCATGATTATCCCAAAAGTATGGATTTGATAGTGTTCATATTGATACTTTAGTTGCTAGATATTTTGAGGTGCATGAGAGGGATTATCATGTTCATAGTTTGTTGATATCCCTATGTGGGTTTTTAATTATACTACGAGATTGGTATTTTAGGATGGATGTGACTTGCATAGATTTCTATATTTGTGATTTTTATAGATGTGATTCACTTATCATGGTATTATATGGAGATGAAATTATCTTTGTAGGATGTCCTAAATAGCTCAAGATATGGTGTCCAAATACTTTGACCCATGACACTTACCTAAGAGATGATGGAGTTTGGTAGGTAGCTTATGGTTCGAGGTTATGTTCCTTCAAATTCATAGTTGGTTAGTGTCCTTTGGAGGCTTGAGATTCTATTATATCATCTTATGTTGATGGATACAATGATACTTCTATGGCTTGCATAATCTACATTCCAACGCAACAAAAAATAGTCATAAGTAGAGATGTTAAGTTTGATGAAGATATGAAGTCTTCAAGCTCTCAAGATTCCCCCCCAGTCATTGAAGAGAATGAGGAGGTTACCATTCCAGTGGTTGATTCAAATGTTAGAGTTGAGTTAAATTCAAAGGGAGATGAGGTTATATTGGGAGTGGATATTCCCTCACCCTCTACCCCATCATGTATGAGATCAAGGTTACTCACCCAAACATTGCAAGAGGCTAGAGAGCATGTAGGAGTGCCTAGATCATCAATGAAGGAGAGCATACCTCTTAGGATATATTCTAGCTACGTTGCATTAGTTTATTCCATTTGTAATCCTTCTAGTTGTCTTGAGGAGGAGAGGAATATTACCTTGATGGAGGATGGTGTTTGGGTTTATTCCAAGACTACATTAGGTATAGATTTGTAGATGGTAGGTTTAGAAGAGTTGCATAGAGAGACAATAGGTGTTGGTGAAAACACTTTCCTTGTAAAGAGGGAGTGTTAGCTTTTGGGCTTACTATGAAAATGTTTATACTGTGTTTAGGGGTGCTTCATGAGATTTGTGTTACATGGTGTATGATTATCCCCTGGATGGTTTTTGATGGGCATGTAGATTGGAGGTGTCTTACTTAGTGGTTGTTTGACCCCAGTTGGATGTTTGCATGACATTATTCTTTGGATTGTTGGGGATCTTCAAATAGATTTGGGAATTCTTCATGATGGCCACATGGATATTGTTTACTTGCTTGAGATTGTGCCATGCATTGGAGGAGGATCAGTTGGACACATCTCATGATTCACCCTTGCATGTGTATGACATTACCTTGGAGCTTGACATGTGTACCCTTGCAAGGTAGTGCTTCACATGTGTGAGTCTAATTGTGTTTATAGACATAGTTACAAACTTAACGAGAATTATAACCTCAAAACAATAACTCTTGCCCAAAAGACCCATATTTTGGGGTTAAAAACACCAAAATCAATCCCCGAATAAAAAAGTGGTGCTGCCAGTAGAAATATTTTTTGTGGCGTGGTAAAAAATGTGACTTGTTTGAAATCACGACCTTGACAAGCAGGCAAAACCTTAAAATTGACCCTCGAATCGAAAAGTGATGCTACTAGCAGCACCAATTTTATTTTTGGAGTTAAAATTATGACTTGATTGAAACCATGACCTTGACAATTGTTACTATTGCAAATAAAAAAATTAAAATTGGCTCCTAAATTGAAAAGTGGAGTCACTCGAAAATTAATTAATTAATAACTTTAATAAATTTACACTAAAAATTATTATTAATTAATTATTATTATTTTAATAAATTTACATTAAAAAAATAAAATTAAAAAACCCATGAAAAAATGAAAAACAACCCTATTTTTCAATAAATAAATAAATAAAAACATTTTTCATTAAAAATGAAAAAAAACAATTAAAAAAAAACACACAATTAAAAAAATTGAAGAAAATAGAAAAAGAAAACTTTAAAAACAATAAAATGACCAAATTTAAGAAAAAAAGCTAGAAAAACTAGCAAAAATACAAAAAAAACAAAAACAAAGCACAAAACACAAAATTATGAAAATTAAATAATAATAATAATAATAATATCCCCGGATGGGGTGTTTTCGAGCTCAATATGTGATCAAACCATGGGGAGGCCACCTGGCCAGGCAGCTAGCCACCTAGCCTCCGATCTATCATGTCCCCCCACTTCAGTCAGCTCATGATTTAAATCCTCCGTCGCCACCTTCCACACTTCAGTCGAAACCAGCCGCCCACACATTTTGGAAGCTCTGTTGCGTGAGAGTATTCATGGCGTCGTGCGAGCTGCTTCCTCTGTCACATCTGCGCCTCCATATTGGATTCCTAAAGCCGAATTCGAGCGCACAGATCCTCATTCGTCCCCTCCTTGTTTGCATGACCAGATTTCCCTGGCTCTCATTTTCTCCAGGCCCGTGCTTCTCCTCTGGTGCGACCTCCACTCAGACAGCAGGCTCTCAAGCTCGTGCTTCTCCCTTCCATGTTTGTGGATCCTCTGTGTCTTCTCTCCCAGGTCGACCTTCACTTTTGTCATGCCCCGCCTTAGAGGAAAGGCCAAAAGAGGCATCGCCTAGTATGCAGCGAGGGAAGGGAGCCGCCCACCCATGACCCTCCTCTTGAAGTCGAAGATCTCCCCATCTTGGCTCTTTTCATTGYGCCTATCCCCGCTCAACCACTCCATGAGACCACCCCTAACCTCTCCCCTCTCTTGAACCCCTACGCTTCTAAAATTGAGTGGTTTGACACCCTCGGCAACTCGTTGGGTTTTGTACCTCCCCCTCCCTCCCCACTACGACGACCTCCACCTCCTCCCTCCCCCTTTCGCCACTCCCCACCTCCTCTGTTCCCTCTTTCTCTCCCTCCTCCTCTTCTGATTCACCATTGTCCCCCCTTCTCTGCCCCGTTTGTGACAGGTGTGAGGAACGAGCAACAATCGTGAACACATTAAGCGACCTCAAAATGGACCTGGGGGAGGTCAAGTCAATAATGTTTGACATGCAGAATAAGGAAGCTGAGCGTTGGAGCCGTGTGGACACTTTGATGTCCTTCCTTCATGACCTCCAGCAAGCTATAACGGACCGCGACAAGGGAAAATCATAGGTGCGTCATGTCTTCGGTGGGCCAAGGCTCGAACCAGGTTTTTAATTGTTTCCATATTTTAGGTCTCTATTTTCTGTTGTTTCCTGACAACCATGGAAGGTTGGCCTGCGTATTTCCTTAGGTATAATTCTATCTATCAAAATTTTTCTCTGCGTGGCAATGAAGCCTCTTTTTGCATGGTACAATATTATTTTTTGGACAAATGGCAGCGGCGGTTTCCCATAAGGGCATTGCGACCACGTATGATTAGGACCAACATTATTTTTTTGGCAAATGGAAGCGGTGGTTTCCCAGAAGAGCACCACTGCCACGTATGATTAGGATCAACAAATAGTTGTAACTTTTTAAGAGGTTTCAATACAAACTCTAACTTATAATAATAATAATAAAATAATAATAAAAACATAAAACACCAAATTTTAAAATAAAAAAAAACAAAAATAAAAACCAAAATAAAACAAAATTTTAAAATTATAAAAACCAAATTATAAAATTCAAAAAAAAAAAAAAATCTAAAATGGAAGTTGGGGGTGGGAGATTCCCAAAATCGCATGTTCCCCCACCCCCTTGCGCACGTCATACCCCAACCCACGCATACTCCTCTCCTCCCCACCTCATGCCCCCTCTCCCCTCCCTTGCCTTGCCCCCTCCCTCCCTCCCTCCCTCCCTCCCTCCTCCCACTGCGACTTGCCTCTCCTACATAGGAGAGGCAGGCCACAGAAATAAGAGGGAGGGAGGGGGGTTCTCTCCTCCCCACCCCATGTCCCCTCTCCCCTCCCCCACCTCACCTACTCCCTTCCTCCTCTCACCATGACTTGCCCCTCCTCCATCAATGCCCTCCCAACGACCCCCACAATGGGTTTAGAGCCCACCACTGTGGGGGCCACAGAAAGGGGATTGAAAGAGGAGAGGCAGGTTGTGACGACATGAGTGGGGGAGGGAGGGAGGGGGTGCGGTGTGGGAGGGGGAGAGCGGGTACAGGGTGGGGAGGAGAGGTGCATGTGTGGGTTGGGATTTAATGTGTTCAAGGGGTGTGGGAATGGGCGATTCCAGGAATCTACTGCCTCCTCATCCCCCAACTTCCATTTTAGCTTTGTTTATTTTATTTTTTTATTTTTTTTTATTATTATTTTAATTTTTAATTTGTTTTATTTTGGTTTTTATTTTTAATTCTTTTTTGTATTAAAATTTTGTGTTTTTAGTTTTTCTTTTTTGGGGGTGTGTTTTATTTATTTTTTGTATTAAAATTTTGTGTTTTTAGTTTTTCTTTTTTTGGGGTGTGTTTTATTTTGTTTTTTTTTTTGCCTTTTTTTTTATTTCTTAAATTGTGTTTTTTTATTAAATAAATGTGCTTTTTTTAATTTATTTTAAAATTAATTTAATTAATTAATAATATTTTTTAATGTAAATTTGTTTTAAAAATTAATTAATAAATTTTCAACTCACTCTATTGTTCAATTTAGGAGCCAATTTTAAGTTTTTATTTGTAATAGTACCAGTTGTCGAGGTCATGGTTTCAATTAAATCGTAATTTTAATTCCAAAAAAAAATTAGTGCTACATGTACCATCACTTTTTGATTCGAGAGATGATTTTAAGGTTTGTCTTCTTATCAAAGTCGTGATTTCAAACAAGTCACAATTTTAACCAACCCACAAAAAAGGGTGCTACCAATAGAACCACTTTTTGATTCGGAGGTAAAAATAGCCACTAAATGTGATCTCTAAAAAAAAAGAACTCTGGAGAGTTCTCATCAAATAGGTAGCTTTTTGTGCATGTATGTGTGTAGGCTCACATGTATTTTTAGATATATATATATATATATATATATATATATATATATATATATATATATAGGTTTCGAGTTTCATCCCTTGGAGACATTGGAGTTAGCG
The DNA here is from genome assembly GCA_000966675.3 of Picea glauca. Lineage (NCBI taxonomy): Eukaryota > Viridiplantae > Streptophyta > Pinopsida > Pinales > Pinaceae > Picea > Picea glauca. Next base: position 42,797 of record JZKD02S0171916.1, on the reverse strand, counting down.
TTTTGTGGATTAAACCCTAGGTTGTACTTATTGAAGAGGAGGAGAGATGATATGTCTTGCTTGGAGCCAAGGAGGCTTGTTAGTGTTGATGCTTGCTTGTGGATGACCTTTGGTGGAGCTAGGGTTTTCATTGTTTTTTCTAGCTAGGGTTTTGGAGAGCTAGAGGATTATACTAGCCTCAAGATGAGGCTATGGTATGTACCTGTAATTCATATTTATACATGTAATAATATGAAAATTTCAGCTATCCAAAATTGTCATATTGCATATTTTATTTTCAACTATCATTGCCTTCATGATTTGGTAATTTCCAATACTTGTATGTCTCACTGATTTGACATAAGTTAAGCTTGAAATTGTTAAGGGTTTTAACATTAATCTTGAATAATATAGGGCATATTTAATGTTTTAATTACTTTTTTCATAAAGTACATTTGAGATATGGTTTATTCTTGATAAGATTTCCCTAGAGGGATGAAACGTGGGATGAAACTTGTTGGCATACATTTGCTATTTTTTCTCTTGGATGACCTTGTTGATTGGGGTTGAGAAGGAGTGAAATATTGTCTATTGTTTGTTGTTGTAAAAGTATATTTCAGATCATCCCTAAGGCTACAAATTCAGTTTAAGATTTGAAAAACGTCTAGGAAAGAGGTGAAATTTTTTAAGTTGCATTAAAGCTCGAGTTTAAAAAAAAATCTATAGAAATCTCCCTTCATTTGAGATGTTACCAATGGTATTGATCTATTCTATAAACTTGAGTGGGAATTTCTCTTGGCCCCAATTGCATGCAATGACTTGATTGCATGAGTGAGATGCCCCTAAAGGGACAACTATGTCTCTAAAGGATCTAAACCTTAGTGGGGGTCATAAAAAAACCCATGCTTTACCATTGAACCAAGACCCATTAAATTTTTCTAGTTTACTTTGAAAACCTAAAAGATGGGAAACATAATTTAAAGGAGTGAATCGTCATTTTGAATATTTTCTCTTCCTAATATCTTGTTTCCCTAAGTTTATCACAACTACCATGATTTCCTTCATCACTTTTTTTGGGTGGATTCCTAAACCTCCCCTTTAAGGAGGTAGAAATCTTTAAAAAAGAAAAGAAAGAGAAAGAGAAAAGTATATTTCATCACTTTTTGGGGTGGACTCCTAAACCTCCCCATTCACTTTAAGGAGGTAGAAATCTTAAAAAAAGAAAAAGGAAGAGGAAAGTATATCTTAACTTAGATTAAAAAATTGAAGAATAAGGTTTGTTCACCTATATTAGATTGTGCATTGAATTTAATCTAAGAAAACACTTATTAAATAAAATCATCATAAATTCAAATCATTCTCAATAGACCCAAATGTTAATCTACAAAACCATGATTATGTACACAGTCTATTATTATTAATAACATGATGGAATGGGGTGGCAGGAGCGGGAGGGGTCATCATTTGCCCACGAGGAAATCAAACACTCGCCTTCCACTGGAGCCTTGGAATTTCATCCAATAATCAAGCCGAAGCTTACGCTCTGTATCAAGGCCTTCTCCTCGCCAAAAATATGAGCATCCACTCCCTTTCGGTCATAGGCGATTCTAAGATAATTATAAATAATGCCCGCAAAGGCTCCCACCCCCTAAATATCCAATTAAATATCATACTCCAACGAATCTCGACAACTATCAAACACTTCTCTAATATTTCCCTCTTCCACGACCTTAGACGCAATAATCAAATGGTCGATACCCAAGCAAACCTGACAATTTCTCTAGAGTCGGGTTTTTTGGTTTTCAATGGACTCACGCAACACAGACCCATCCCATGATCTAGTCACTCACCCGACAAGAACTTGACATTTGGCGGCTAGCTCACCTGTCCACTCAGCTCGACACTTGGACTTTGAATCTGGCCACTAGCGTGAACTCTTCACATCACAAAAACTCTCCTCCGACTCTACCACTTGGCTCATGCATCCGGGCCCGCAAGATGTTATACCTCACCTCTCGCCACCTTGATGCTCCCTCCTTCATCTCAGCACGTGCCACTCTACACACACCATCCATCTCCCCCGGCCTAGGAGGTCACTTTGACATTCTTCTAGCTGCTCCAGAATGTGGTAACAAGACTTGGAGTGGAATGAATTCGCTCAGCATGACTCCATGGGTGTACTATCCATTGAATTTTGGTAATGAAAACAGTACTAGGATCAGCAGAGGGCATGGTAGTAGCTTGTGTTTTCATTCAAAAATGGGAAATCAAAATCGTCCTTTGAATCTTGCGTAGATGATGGATCATATCAGAGGACTCATGGCACACTTCTTGGGTCTATTTCATACTTTGTAGAAGAGAGAAGACTCTACCCCTCCTTCGATTGCAGATACATGCACTTGCATAATTCAGACAGGCATCAAAAGCAACCCCAACAAAATGAGGAGCACAGGAAGCCAACGTGCTATCTCAGTAGAAGAGCATGAGGAATTGGTGAATACGGTGCAAAACCTGCATATTCAGCTCAGATCCCTCTTAGGTCAAGTCTTAACTGTAACGAAAATCACCATCTAGCACCGAGGAGAACATCAACGGACAAAGCACGAGTGTGAGGTGTTAAGAAAACAAATAGAAATTCTTCAGTTTGGGGTTAGTCCTGCTTCACCTTTGGCCTCCCTAGCAACTTTTGCGGCCATCTCCAATGAAACATCTTCTCCAGGACCTCGACCGCGATTGGACCTAAATCTGTGGCTTTCAGCAGAAGGAGAACCCCCAACACCGGATGCGAACAAGATTTAAGTGTATGCTCTGTTTAATAGTCTTTTTGTTAGGCACTTACTGTATGATCTTTACTGTAAAAGCTCAAGTCGACTTTAGCATAGTAAAAAGTCCTGCCTCCACTCACCACATACCTATTGAAAGTATACAAGGAGGTGATTTAGTAATTACATTTCCTGCAACTCAACTCTTGTACTTCTCTTGTGATTATCCACAACTCTTTTAATATAAATTTTCTTTGATTTTTGTTAAAAAAAAAAAATAACATCATGAAAAATTGACTCAAAATTATCTTTTAGATATATCCTTAAAATAATCCCTAATACATAAAAGAGTTACTTGTATGTGGATTTAAAACATTTGTGACAGAGGTTAGAAAGGAAATTTTCAATTTGCAATACAACACATTAATTCAAATAAAAAAACCCTAAAAAAATATTTTTGAAAAGTACAATACATATTCTAACAAGAAAAATGGTTATAAAATACTTACATTGTAATGGAATCCCTAAAGCTTTCATGTTTCTCTTACAAATATGATTTCCTCTTAATTTAAATAAAAGAAGTTTATAAAAACTTTGAGAAGACAACTTAAATTACATATTCTAACAAGAAAAATGGTTATAAAATACTTACATTGTAATGGAATCCCTAAAGCTTTCATGTTTCTCTTACAAATATGATTTCCTCTTAATTTAAATAAAAGAAGTTTATAGAAACTTTGAGAAGACAACTTAAATGATTTGTTTCTTTAATAAAACATTATAAAAAGTTTAAATAATTTTCACAATTTTTCATTTTTCTTTATAAGAAAAAAACACTTGTATGTTTAACTTGTGAGTTTGAAGGTGACATGCATATGTACATTTTTCAAATTAACTTTAAATAATATATGAGATTATATTTCGAATGAAAAATATGCCTTATTCTTAAGAGGAAAACATGGCTAGCCTACGAGACATGCATTTTTCTTTTGCCAAAGTCAAATTTTATTAGGCTTAAATAGGTTATGTTCAGATTATTATGTTTAGAGTCAATTAAAAGTTTATACTTCATGAATGGTAAATTTCGGTAAATTTTTTTTTTTTTTTTTAAATAAAAAATAGTTGAAATACAATAAGAAATTTGTTTGTATGTGTTATATCATTGAATATTTAAAAAAAATGTTATTATAAAATTTGTATTTAATTTTGCATTTATATAGGGAAAAAATAAATATTACCAAGTTTATATTATATTTTATGTTGAATGAAAGAAAAGGTAAACAACCTTGTTGCATTTCACACATACTATTTTAAACATATATTAATTGATTTAAGTAAACAATAAATTATTATTTATAAATAATGAAATTTTAATATCTAGATTACTTAACTAATTAATTAATAGGAATATGATGAATCATTACTTAATACTTAACATGAAACATGACCATTCATGTGAAAGGGCACCCCTCTTTATAATATTGATTCGTACACAATGAATTAATTTATTATCTCTCATATTATTTCTTGGTAGTTGGGTTTCTCATATTATTTCTTGGTAGTTGGGTTATTTCTTTGTATATATTATATTTGTGATGTAATTTCATGACAAAAATTTAAAATTAACCATACACATTTGAACATAGAATGTTTTTTTTTATTCATGCTAATCTTGACTTTATCTAGAATATACAAGTTACAAAACATATACCAAGTTTTGATTTGGTATTACAAAATGCATAAAACATTTTAAGGTTGAGAAAAAACAAAATAATCCAAATACTTATGAGGAAGAGTATATTTCTAAGGAAGAGTATACAGATTGAGGTGAGCTAATACCTTTTTCATAATGCATATCTCTTTACCTAAAATAGGGTGTATTCAAGAAAACTACTAAGCTTGCAAGAAAGGAAACATTTGAGTAATAAAAAAAAATTAAGTTAAAACTACTCATATATTTATAGTATACAAAATTGGTACAATCAACATTGTCTAATGCTTACCAAAATGGAAACCAAACATCAAACAACTGTCATATTTCATCAACCATATATCTATAATATGGTTGTAAGAGTTTTATTAACCTGAACATGTCTATAATGCATATACATAATATGACTACCATGGAATAATACATTAAAAATGCAGTTCCAATGCTAGGTCACACAAAAGGAGAAGGATGACCTTCAAGCAAAGTTTGAAGACGAGAAAGCACAAATCTAGCAAGAGAAAGAGAAGTTGCTTGCAGAACAACTCGGAGTCAAAGAAGCAGTCAGCATAGCACTTCGCTCTGTGGCAGGCTTAGAGAAAAAAGCGGAAGAACCAGTAGAGCATCAAGTAGCGCAGCTTGCAGAAGCTATCTAGAAGATTCAACAGAGAATCACAGATCTGGATTTATGAATAGTGCCCAACACTCCACAGGATATACGAGATCAAAAAGAAGCAACTGCTTGAAGCGCAGTTGAGAGAATCGAGACCCTCACCATGGAATGTAAACAACTAAGTGATCGCAATGCCCAGACTTATGAGCGACTCACTGAGGATCCTGAATTGAAGGCACTAGAGTCACAAATCCAAGAGGGAAAGCAACAAGAAGAAGCAGTACAAGACGATGTCTAGGCGATGTAAGAAAGAGGTGTGTATAAGACGATATAGGCATCTGTGTGATGAGGTGCTAAGTGAAAGTGATAGTTGTATATGCTATGTGCATGCTGAGTGAGACTTACAAGGCTAAGTGCAAGTGATTGTAAGATATTGAGTACAAGATTTGTGATGTAACCTAACTCGGGGAAGGAGAATCTGGCGAGGTGCGCGCGGATCTCCTGTCCTATGCGAAGTAGGATCTTGTGGCTCTGTGCATGTACAAGATTGACATAAGATCATAAAGAAGAAGAAGAGTTGGTGGACGTAGCCCCAGGGTGGGGGTGAACCATGTATATCTTGTGTTGTGGTTGCTTTGTGCTTTATGGTTGTTCTCTTGTTTATGTGATTAAATGCTTAGTGCACTGATATATGCTTAGAAGAATCTAATATGATAGCTTAGTGTTGAATAATGTGATTGAATGCTAGATATAATCTATGTTGATGTGCTTAGTGCTTGAATATGTCATATGTGTGTGAATATTGCGATGCTTTGTTATTAGGGTTTTATTTGAGAAGTAGATACTGGTTAAATACTGATGAACTGTAACTGTTAAGTGCTCTGTAAAGGTCTTGTAATTGCAGATCTATGTCCCAGCTAAGGTTGCAGACATCTGAGTCCTGCAACCACCCCTACCTCTACCTCGGGTAAGACTTCATATGTTTTACAGGTGTTTCCGAAAGGGCCGACAGTTAGAGTTTTGTTGGTGTGTTGTTGTAAACGTTGAACCTTGGATCTACCCTTGGGTCTACCCTTGTGCCAACAAAAAGTAATATGGATAATTTTTAGCTTATTCATTCAACAATTTATATCTAATGTAAATGTATAACTTGTAAAAAAAATCACTCCTAGTAGGAATTTTTTTATTAGAATACTTATAAGAACATGAATGAAGGTGGCATACCCACTTTCTGTGTACATTTAATATGCAATAATTTGATATAGTGGTTAAAATAATGGATAGAGATGAGTTACAACAAGCAACTTTAGAGCATAATAATTGGGACCCTTAAAGGGTAGTTTGTGGCCTTTGACTTTGTCTTATTGTGTGTTTTGATTTTAAAAAAACTTTTGCAAATCCAAATGTTGTGGAGTTCAATTAATAGGAGTATTGAAAGCTCTTTTATCTATGTTTTTATGTAATGGTGTCAACAAAGACATTATTTAAGATATATAATTATACTTAATTTTTTCAACAGTTAAATTCTTCACATATTGTTGTACATGTATAAATTGATGATATAGTGTCTTTGAATAAAAATGTAATGATCACTATTTGTTTTAGAGGTATCATTATTTTTCACATTAGGTTAAATGTCTTGTTAGAAGATAAATTTCAATGTAGCCACAAGTGTATTGGTTACATATGATACCCTCCTTCAATGGGTGAAGTACCTCATAGAAACTCTTTAATAATTTATTAATCACTCTCAAATATAATAAAACTATTTGCTTAGATTCACTAATATTACCAACATTTACATAAAATAAGATTTCAATTAAGATGAGTAGCATAAATTCATAACCTCTTATATTTGAAATTAGAGTATCACAAAAACTTCTTGCATAGTTCATTAAAATCCCTAAAGTTTGTCTAATGAGAAAAATTAATTAAACTAAGTAACAAAAAGTTCATATCCCATTAAAACTAACTAATTCATAAAATCTCCAACATAAATCCTTTTTACAAAAGCTAATTTCCTTAAGGTTTTAAAAACCAATCCAATAAATAATCAAGGCAAATGTGATTTATTCAATAAAAGAAACTTGTATATATACTAGCTTTTTTATTTAAAATAAATACAGTGGGTTTGAAGAACACCTAATTAGAAGAAGTGTGTAGTTAGCAGAACAATGCCTGCAACCACAACTCCAATTGTAGCAGCTCCGACAACAATCTCCAAGCTTGAGATATGAAACCAAATGTGGGGGGCAAGAGTTCTCTCCTCCCAATCTGATTTTCTCAACCCCTAAGTTGAATCCCCATCGATGCCACAATCACTAATACCATATCAACTTTACCTCTCAGATTAACTCCACAATCCACAAACTCAACAACTCTAAAAAATTCTTCAATAACTCACCCACTAGTCTTCACAGTCTTTAAATCATCTCCTCATAACTCATATAGGGTTGCATAACCCCCAAAATCCTTTTTCTCATTTATCATACAATCATGCACATCACTCTACTATAAACACATACATGTAATCCTCTAAAAACAAATACAATTTTTCGAAAAAAAATTAAGTGACTTATTATATGCACATGCACCCAACTTTTCTTTATAAATAAAATGACACATATTTAGTTAAAAGTTTATTTATTTAATATTTAATTAATAGATGCACATATTTATCTCATTATTAAATATTTAATTACTAAATGCACATAATTTCTTTATTTTAATATGAATTTGTTACATAAAATACATTTTTAATATAATAGTACTAGTGTGCAAACACGGGATGTGCATGTACGACCACCACATGAAAAACTTCCATGTGCACTAATACTCAACAATACCCCTAAAACTACATGATTTTTGTAATGTAAGATGCATAAACAAGTCGACATACACTTACAATGCTACTTGTTCTTTATAGTTTCCTTTATTTTCATGTTTTTAGTTTAAGGAATAAAAGATGCCTACTTATTATGCAAGAAAACTAGGCAATCATGCATATTCACTTTATATTTTAATGTTACCAATTTCCCACTTCTTGGGTTACGAGTTTCCCCCCTCCTACCACCTATTTTATCGCAATTAATAGTTTCCTACCTCCTAGTACTCAATTTAAACTATACTCCTTAAGTCAAGTGAGTCCATGGAGTCTTACAAGATCATGATCTTTTATGTGGTCACTAGTTTTCCCTTTTCTTGTGATATTTTATGTATTCACGTTTTACCTTTCCTGGTGATCTCACTTCATCTTTCAAGATCGTCATGGTAACGTATTTCTTCATGTCTTTGAACATCATTTATCCACCCTATTCCAGAGAGAGTAAAAATACACTGGTATAGAAGCAGTGATGTATATCATATTCCCAAACCATGTCATGGTACCTTTAAAGAGATCCTTCATGGGTATGGACTCCCATGAGATCTATCACTTACCGACCATCCAAGCCTATGACATAGCTATATTTTCAAGCCCTCACTAACATCATAACAAAAAGACATGAAGCCATAACATGTATCCAATCATTAATGACATGTATCAAATCATTGTCACTTAGTGACCATCATATGGATAACATCAATAGCATATATCAAATCATAGAGTATATCGTAAAAAATGTGAATATCCGTTTGGTCATTGGATGCATATCTTACCCATAAATAACTCAAATTATACATGGGCTATACATCAAGTTTCATTTCATAACACATAATGTGGCAATGCACATCATATGAAAACTAAAGTTTATGCTTCCTAATGACATCCTAACATTTATGCTATTATCTTATAATAAACCTTATAGTTATGAAATAATAATTGACTTTCAGACATATCCCTATCTATGCATAAATCATAAATAGAAGAGAACATATTATTTCACAAAAACTAATCAATTTTTCAATTTAAGTCTATGATCATACATATAAACAAAACCAATCAAAACATCTCATGTGATGTCTAAAATAAAATCAATGTATCAAAAGAACATCATTTATTTTCCAAAGAAAAAAATCACAGTTTCGTATAGAATGGAAAATCAAATTCTTTAGGTGCATTGAGCACTTTTACAAAATATAGTTTGACAAGGACTAAGATCCTTTTATTGGCTCATATAGGACTCTAAAATCATAATGATTACACCATCTTAATAGAAGTGTCTATTACACATAATCTGAAAAACAAACTTGACCTGGTTCCCTTCCTTTCATATGTATAAGTCATCAAAAATGGAGATTAAAAAACATTTTTTATGAACATAACTTTGTTGAATTAATAAAAAGTCAAGAAGTTTAAGCCTTGGAACTAAACTAAACAAGTAATTACTAATAGGGATCCATGCATAGATTTCTCTAGGTGAAATACCCCTGCACCAATCTATCATCCTTTCAAGTGACTCCATCTGTGTTATAATTTAGTTCTCTGAATACCAATGAAAGAAATATTTTTGACCTTTGTAGATACCTCCTTTAATCGATCAGCCATGGGTTTCAAAAGAGCATTTTGTATCTAGTTTTCTCCATTCATCTAATTTATAACTAAGAAAGAATCACCAAACATTTTTAATTGCATAACCCCTTTTTTAGCAAGTTAAAAAAAATAGCTTAAGACCATTAGTTGAATTAAATTATTTGTACCATAAAATTAAAAAATAAAAGCCGTATAATTTTATCAATAAAAATTTTATTTTCTTGAATTTTTCTCTTTTAATTTTTTCACATCATTTAAATCTATTAATACTAAATCCACTAAATAAAACAATGCAAAAATAATAAAACATTACAAAAAAAAAAAACTCCAAAAAACTCTACTCTTATCTATGATGTACTACTTAAAAGTAATTTTATGACCATACTTACATGCCTTCAATAAAATCTAATTAAAACAATGCAGAAATAATAAAACATTACATAAAAAAAACTCCAAAAAACTCTACTCTTATCTATAACGTACTACCTGAAAGTAATTTTATGACCGCACTAACATGCCTTCATTAGAATCTAATTAAATAATACAAATCTAATTAAGTAATACAAATGCCCATCAAACTTACATATACACCTCTATCCTCACACCCTGCAAATATTCAAAAGAAATCATTAGTTGTAGTGATCATACGAACTTGCTTAAGTTGCTTAACTATGACAAATGTGTTTATATTTTCTAATAAATGGCACATTATCTCATATTTAAAATGTATATATTCATGTTTGTTTCTTTAAACTTGTTGGAAAAGGATCTCATGAATTCATTTTTCCAAATTAGCCATTGCTAGAATCTTGTGTTATGTCATTGTGGGACATAGAGTGACCTGTCATTTGCCATTTGTATTACAATTTTTATAGATGCATTTAATTTTTTAGGTCTTTATAGTTTAATTTAGGTTTTTCCAAATTAGTCATTTCTAGAATCTTGTGTTATGTTGTGGGACATAGAGTGACCTGCCATTTGTATTGTGATCTTCATAGATGTATTTAATTTTTTAGGTTTTTATAGTTTAATTTAGGTTGCTAGAATCTTGTGTTATGTCACTGTGGGACATATAGTGACTTGCAATTTGTATTGACTTACAATTTGTATTGTAATCTTCATAAATGCATTTAATTTTTTAGGCTTTTATAGTTTAATTTAGGGTAAAAATAGATTTATTTTTTAATTATATGTTTCAAATTTTATTGACTCTTACATGCAATATAGATTTTGAGATTTGGAGTTCAAGCACTGGATGTCTATTATAAAGAAACTTATACACCATACATTAAGCACTGATTGACTTATATTATCATTTTTTTTGTCTGTTTAGTACTACAATATTCACCATCCAAAAAACATGATGGAAAAAACAAACATATTAAAAAGCTCATTGTAAATCAATGACTTAGTGCATGATGTATACTATATAATACTTAAACATTTATTTATGCCCCTTGCATTTTGCTAGCAGGTGAATGCTATAATGTCTTGCAGGAATCTTGAAAGGACGGGTTCTTGCTAAGAACTTTGTACATTTGCAGGGTTTCCAAGGTTCCAAGTAAACATCTATGACTTAAGGTTTTCGAGTAGTTTTTAGAAGGCCTTTTTATAGCACTTCCCAGAGATGCTTAGCACTATCCATCCTGATACAAAGCATTGGTTGGTGGCAGAATGAGTGCAGAGAACTAATTAGTGATATCACAGGGAACTATACAGTGCATTGATGCACGTGGGTTGGGGAGTTCTGGGAATTAATTAATGAGTGCGTCGAGTTGTTTCTGATTCGGACTATTTTCGGCACGAAATGAGAGTGGAGATATAATAAAGAAATGTACAGAGATATTGCAGATATTCAATAATATAACTGAAATGCATAAGAGACGCAACCATAAACATAGATATACAGTAATACACGATTTCTATTAATCAGAGAAATGTACAAAGACTGTAAAAATATAGAGTGAAAGACTCGCTAGAACGGTGGCAGCTTACTGATCCGGATTATTTTCGGCACGAAATGAGAGCGGAGATATAATAAAGAAATGTACAGAGATATTGCAGATATTCAATAATATAATAGAAACGCATCAGAGACGCAACCATAAACACAGATATACAGTAATACACGATTTCTATTAATCAGATAAATGTACAAAGACTGTAAAAATACAGAGTGAAAGACTCGCTAGAATGGTGGCAGC
>JZKD02S0171916.1:8041-31050 GCA_000966675.3 Picea glauca | reverse complement strand
TCAAAATGGCCCCGGAAGTTAAAACCTGCTAAAAATAGTAAATTGTCAAAATTGCCAGAAAGTCGTTTTGAGCCATTTGGAAAAGGTGGGTGGCCACCAATATCCACCTGGATCAGTTTCTTCTTTGAAACTTTGTGCTAGGGTAATTGTCCAAGCATAGTTTTCCTCGGGCCTATCATACTAGTCTAGGGGATAGTTTCTAGAAACCATCGTTACACTAAGCAGGTTCCCATCAATTTTCGTTATATCATAAAAGAGTGTGCAAGGCCAAGGTTTAATTTATGACACAACGCATTAATTCAAAGGAAAGAAAGAAAATTTTCAATTTATGATACAACGCATTAATTAAAAAAAAAAAACCCTAAAAGATATTTTTGAAAAGGGCAATACATTTTCTAGCAAGGAAAAATGGTTATAAAAACTTTATGATTTGTTTATTTAATAAAACATTGTAAAAAGTTTAAATAATTTTCACAATTTTTCATTTTTCTTTACAAAAAAACACTTGTAAGTTTGAAGGCGACGTGCATATATACATTTTTCAAATTAACTTTAAGTAATATATGAGATTATAAGTAATATATGAGGTTATATTTAGAATGAAAGATATGCCTTACTCTTAAGAGGAAAACATGGCTACCCTATAAGACATGCATTTTTATTTTGTCAAAGTCAAATTTTATTAGGCTTAAATAGGTTATGTTCGTTTAGATTCAATTAAAAGTTTTAATATACTTTATGAATGACATTTTTTTTTTAAATAAAAAAAATAATTGAAATACAAGAGCAGATTTGTTTGTATGTGATATATTATTGAACATTTAAAAAATGTTATTTTAAGATTTGTATTTAATTTTGTATTTAAAAAAAAAAAACAAATATTACCAAATTTATATTCAATTTTATGTTGAATAAGGAAAAAGTAAACAACTTTGTTGCATTTCACATATGCTACTTTAGACATATATTAATTAATTTATGTAAATGATAAATTATCATTTATAAAAAATAAAATTTTAATATCTAGATTATTTAACTTATTAATTAATATGAATAACACATCTTTGATATTATTTCTCGGTAGTTGGATCATTTTTTTGTATATATTCTATTTGTGATGTAAGTTCATGACAAAAATTTGCAATTAACTATACACATTTGAACATAGAATGTTTTTTTATTCATGCTAATCTTGACTTTATCTAAGTTACAAAACATATATCAAGTTTTGATTTGGTATTACAAAATGCATAAAACATTGTAAGGTTGAGAAAAAAATAACAATCAAAATACTTTTGACAAAGATGAGCATACATATTGAGGTGAGACAATACCTTCCTCATAATGCATATCTCTTGACATAAAATAGGGTGTATTCAAGAAAACTACTAAACTTGCAAGAATGGAAACATTTGAGTAATAAAAAAAAATTAAGCTAAAACTACTCATATATTTATCTTATACAAAATTGGTACAATCAACATTGTCTAATGCTTGCCAAAATGGAAACCAAGCATCAAACAACCTTCATACTTCATCAAAAGTAATATGGATAATTTTTATCTTATTCATTTAACATTTTACCTTCATACTTCATTAAAAGTAATATGGATAATTTTTATCTTATTCATTTAACATTTTATATATAATGTAAGTGTATAACTTGTAAAAAATCACTCCAAGTAGCATTTTTAGAGGTAATGTAATGTCAATAAAAATTGTAATGTAATGTAAGGTAATGTAATGTCATTATTGAAAAATCACTTCAATAAAAATGTAATGTCACCATTATTTGTTTTAGAGGTATCATTATTTTTCACATTAATTCAAATATCTTGTTAGAAGATAAATTTCAATGTAGCCACAAGTGTATTGGTTACATGTGATGCCCTCACCCAATGGGTGAAGTACCCCATGGAATCTCTTTAATAATTTATTAGTCACTCTCAAATATAATAATACTATTTGATTAGATTCACTAATATTACCAATATTTGCATAATAATAAGATTTCAATTAAGATGAGTAACATAAATTTATGGTCTCTTATATTTGAAATTAGAGTTTAACAAAAACTTCTTGCATAGTTCACTAAAATCCCTAAAGTTTGTCTAATGAGAAAAAATAATTAAACTAAGTAACAAAAAGTTCATATCCCATTAAAACTAACTAATTCATAAAATCTCCAACATGCATCCTTTTTACATAGGCTAATTTCCTTAAGGTTTTAAAAACCAATCCAACAAATAATCAAGGAAGATGTTGATTTATTCAATGAAAGAAACTTTTATATATAGTAGCTTTTTGATTTAAAATAAATACAATGGGTTTGAAGAACACCTAATTAGAAGAAATGTCTAGTTAGCAGAACAATGCCTGCAACCACAACTCCGACAATAATCTCCAAGCTTGAGATATGAAACCAAATGTGGGGGACAAGAGTTCTCTTCTCCCAATCTGATTTTCTCAACCCTTGAGTTGAATCCCTATTGATGCCACAATCACTAATACCATATCAACTTTACCTCTCAGATTAACTCCACAATCCACAAACTCAACAACTCTAAAAAATTCTGCAAGAACTCACCCACAATCTTTACAATATTTAAATCATCTCCTCATAACTCATATAGGGATGCATAACCCCAAAAATCTTTTTTCGCATTTATCATACAATCATGCACATCACTCTACTAATAACACATATATGTAATCCTCTAAAAACAAATACAATTTTTCTAAAAAAATTATTTAAGTGACTTATTATATGCACATGCACCCAACTTTTCTTTATAAATAAACTGACACATATTTATTTAAAAGTTTATTTATTTAATATTTAATTAATACATGCACACATTTATCTCATTATTAAATATTTAATTACTAAATGCACATAATTTCTTTATTTTAATATGAATTTGTTACATAAAATGCATTTTTAATATAATAGTACTAGTGTGCAAACATGGGATGTGCATGTACGACCACCACATGAAAACCTTGCATGTGCACTAATACTCAACAATACCCCTAAAAATACATGATTTTTGTAATGTAAGATGAAGAAACAAGTCGACATACACTTACAATGCTAATGCTACTTGTTCTTTTTATTTTCCTTTCTTTTCATGTTTTTAGTTTAGGAATAAAAGATGCCTACTTATTATGCAAGCAAACTAGGCAATCATGCATATTCACTTTATATTTTAATGTTACCAATTTCCCACTTCTTGGGTTACGAGTTTTCTCCCTCCTACCACCTAGTTTATCGCAATTACTAGTTTCCTACCCCCTAGTACTCAATTTAAACTACACTCCTTAAGTCAAATGAGTCCATGGAGTCTTACATGATCATGATCTTTTATGTGGTCACTAGTTTTCCCTTTTCTTGTGATATTTTATGTATTCACATTTTACCCTTCTTGGTGATCTCACTTCATCTTTCAAGATCGTCATGGTAACATATTTCTTCATGTCTTCGAACATCATTGATCCACCCTATTCCAGAGAGAGTAAAAATACATTGGTATAGAAATAGTGATGTATATCTTATTCCCAAACCATGTCATGGTACCTTTAAAGAGATCCTTCATGGGTATGGACTCCCATGAGATCTATAACTTACCGACCCTCCAAGCCTATGACATAGCTATATTTTCAAGCCCTCACTAACATCATAGCAACAAGACATGAAGCCATAACATGTATCCAATCATTATTGACATGTATCAAATCATTGTCACTTAGTGACCATCATATGGATAACATCAATATCATATATCAAATCATAGAGTATATCGTCAAAAATGTGAATATTTGTTTGGTCATTGAATGCATATCTTACCCACAAATAACTCAAATTATACATGTATTATACATCAAGTTTCATTTCATAATGCATAATGTGGCAATGCACATCATATGAAAAATAAAGATTATCCTTCATAATGACATGCTAACATTTATGATATTATCTTATAATAAACCTTATAGTTATGAAATAACAATTGACTTTCATAATATCCTTATCATAAATCATAAATAGAACAGAACATATTATTTCACAAAAACTAATCAATTTTTCAATTTAAGTCTATGATCATACATGTAAACAAAACCAATCAAAACATCTCATGTGATGTCTAAAATAAAATCAATGTATCAAAAGAACATCATTTATTTTCCAAGGAAAAAAAATCACAGTTTCGTATTCACATTTTCGTATAGAATGGAAAATCAAATTCTTTAGGTGGATTAAGCACTTTTACAAAATAGAGTTTGACAAGGACTAAGATCCTTTTATTGACTCATATAAGACTCTGAATTCATAATGCCAATCATAATGCCTACAACATCTTAATATAAGTGTCTATTACACATAATCTAAAAAACAAACTTGACCTGGTTCCCTTCCTTTAATATACATAAGTCATAAAAAATGGAAATTAAGAAACAATTTTTATGAACATAACTTTGTTGAATAAATAAAAAGTCAAGAAGTATAAGCCTTGAAACTAAACTGGACAAGTAATTACTAATAGGGATTCATGTATCGATTTATCCACATGAAATACCCATGCACCAATCTACCATCCTTTCAAGTGACTCCATCTGTGTTATAATTTAGTTCTCTGAATACAAGTGAAATAAATATTTTTGAACTTTGTAAGTACCTTCTTTAATTGATCAGCCATGGGTTTCAAAAGAGCATTTTGTATCTAGTTTTCTTCATTCATCTAATTTATAACTAAGAGAGAATCACCAAACATTTTTAATTGCATAACTCCTTTTTTAACAAGTTTAAAAAGACATCTTAAGACCATTAGTTAAATTGAATTCATTGTAAAAAAAAAAAACCATATAATTTTATCAATAAAAAATTATATTTTCTTTAATTTTTTCTATCTTAACTTTTTCACATCATATAAATCTATCACTACTAAATCCACTATCTTAAACAAAATAATAAAAAATAATGAAACATTATATTAAAAAACTCCACTCCACTCTTATTTATGATGTACCTAAAAGTAATTTTATGATTATAATAACATATCTTCATTAAAATTTAATTAAGTAATGCAACTGCCCATCAAACTTACATGTACACCTCTATCTTCACATCCAGCAAGCAAATATTCAAAAGAAATCATTAGATTCTTACCATATAACATGTTTATAGTGATCATACTAACTTGATTAAGTATGAGAAATGTGTTTATATTTTCTAATAAATGGCACATGACCTCCTCATATTTAAAATGTGTATATCCATGAGGATTGTTTCTTTGAACTTGTTGGAAAAGGATCTCATGAATTCATTTTTTCGAATTAGTTATTGCTAGAATCTTGTAGAATTAGTTATTGCTAGAATCTTGTATTATGTCTTATATTTTCTAATAAATGGCACATGAACTCTTTATATTTAAAATGAGCATATTCATGATTTTTGTTTTAACGTTTGTTTTTTTAAATTTGTTAGAAAAGGATCTCATGAATTCATCTTTTCTAATTAGCTATTGCTAGAATCTTGTATTATATTATTGTGGGACATAAAGTGATTTGCAATTTGTATTGTGATATTCATATATATATTTAATTTTTTAGGTTTTTATAGTTTAATTTATGTTTTTTTTTGTTTGCTAATTTGTTTGTGACTTTCAAAGGCATTTAAGTCGTCAAAATCACCAGATCTCACCCTGCTTGAGCCACACCAACCCTTAACATGACTAAATTTTTGTCCCAACAAATTTCAAACCCGTAACTTAATAGCACGAAATGTCACAAACTGTCCTACACCTAGAAAACATAGTTTAATTTATATTACAAATAAATTTACTTTTTAATTATATGTTTCAAATTTTATTTTCTTTTACATAGATTTTGGGATTTGGAATCCAAGCACTTTATTTTATTGTAAACAAAATTATAAACCATACTCTATTGTAAACAAAATTATAGACCATACACTAAGTAATGATTGGGGTGTATTATCAAATTTTTTTCTATTTAATACTACAATATTCACCCTCCACGAAACAGGATAGAAAAAACAAACATATTAAAAAGCTCACTGTTAAAACACAAACATATTAAAAACCTCACTGTCACTCAATTACTTAGTGATGTATAGTATATAATCCTCCTTGCATTCTGCTAGCAGGTGAATGCTATAATGTCTTGCAGGAATCCTGAAAGGATGGGTTCTTGCTGAGAACTTTGTACATTTGTAGGGTTTCCAAGGTTCCAGGTAAACATCTATGGCTTCAGGCTTTCGAGTAGTTTTTAGAAGGCCTTTTTATAGCACAGGTTTTCGAGTAGTTTTTAGAAGGCCTTTTTATAGCACTTCCCAGAGATGCTTAACACTCTCCATCCTGATACAAAGCACTGACTGGTGGCAGAATGAGTGCAGAGAACTAATTAGTGATATCATGAGGAACTGTACAGTGCATCGATGCACGTGGGTTGGGGAGTTCTGGAAATTAATTTAGAGCTTGGTGAGTGCGTCGAGCTGTTTCTGCTTTGAGACTTTGTGCTAGGGTAATTATCCAAGTGTAGTTTTCCTCGGGCCTATCATACCTGTCCAGGAGATGGTTTCTGGAAACCATTATTACGCTAAGCAGGTTCCCATCAATTTTCGCTATATCATAAAAGAGTGTGCAAGGCTGAGGTATTTATATTTGACAGTTTGAAAGGATGTTGGGCCAGGCGGAGGAGCTCGCAATAACGATGCTTCTGATCTCTTCAACAACCTAAAAAATGGGGTTCTCAATGACGTCGGTGGAAGGGAACAGGACATTGTCAACATTTGGTGGAATAGCTATTGCTTTGAGGCTTTGAGTCAGAGTTAGTCCCGGTCTGAAAATCCATAAACTTCAGAAGGAGATATATCTGCTGCTAGATCTTTATATCAGTTGGAAAGTGGAAATTCACAACAGAAGAGACCAAAAATGAAGTTAGGTATGTTACAGGTCACTTACAGCAGCATTATACTCTCAGAAACCGCCTCACAGGAATGATTAGGACAAACGATTACACACATGGATTTTCTGAAACAGTTGGTAGTCAGTATTACATGACATGGGAAGCCCTGAGTGTGGACTGCAGGGTTCATTCTTTACATTTTATTGTGTGGAGTGCCATCATTCTGGGCCGGTATGCAAAACCTGCAACAAAATGTTTTCTAATCTCTTCAATGTTACACTGTAAAGACTAGCTTTTAATAGTAGTGCATTCCATTGATATCCTCTTTGTTTGTTTTCTTTTTTGAATGATAAAATCCTACTGTGCAGAGAATTTGAATTGAGTTTACTGTGCAATTTGTATGCAAAAACGGAGAAAGGGTTGTTGAGACCATTATACTGGGTAGTGCTTGGTATGTTGCTTTTAATTGTAACTAAATTGTACCTTGAGGCCGAGGTCTTCAAGGTGCTGGCCTACGGAACCATGGTGAGTGAACATAAAACCTACCGAAACCAATATCTGTAAATAGTTGTGCTGTTTAGTTTTGCTTGTTTGGAGATACTGAATTGAATTGGCAGATGGGGAACGCAATAGAGACACAATGCAGTCGGGCCTTCGGATCAGGGAAGATACACATAATACATGGGTTGATGATTGGTTTATCAAATGTTTATTTTTGTCTTGATCCTAATTAATATTTGGCCTTACATTTTTTTTTAATGAAGATTTAGCTGATTTTTTTAATTAAATTTTCTATCATATGCAAGTGAAATATAAAATTTAAGTGAAAATTATTAGAAATTTAAGTAATTATAGTAAAAATAATGTATTATCAATTTTATTAATTTATATTAAATCAGCATGATGAGACCAGTATGTGTCTAAGATAAAGAGGTTGTATTGTGAAATGGGCACATTTGACTATACATGGTCAATAAGTGTGTTTTGTACATGGTTTATCTTATCCAAAAGAAAGTGGAAATTGTAATTGCACATGTAGTTTTCCAATTCTTTTGTTCTGGCATTATTTTATAGCATATCAATATTGAAGTCTCCTAGAATGATAATGGTTTCGTTCATATGTAAATGTTGTAATGCATTTGAAACAACATTCAGTATGTTGGGAAATGTTGCATGTGGAGCGGCATAGAGATTCAATATTGCAATTTATGATTCATGGAAGATTACTCTTTCTAGCACCATCTCAACATTGTTTTCTTCGAAATGCATATGCTCCAAAATTGTTACATGTTTTTTCACTAATATCATCACTCCATGTGTAATGTAACTTGATATGCAA
This sequence comes from Picea glauca, assembly GCA_000966675.3. NCBI lineage: Eukaryota > Viridiplantae > Streptophyta > Pinopsida > Pinales > Pinaceae > Picea > Picea glauca. Next base: position 22,784 of record JZKD02S0171916.1, on the reverse strand, counting down.
TTGTGATTTGGAAATTGATTGTTTTGCATGCATAATGCCATGTATGTTTCCTACAAGCACATAATATCAGATTGCATTGTGTCATAGTCATTGAGTATATCATCCATATGTGCATGTAGGTTGTGTGTGTTAAGTGAGAGAATTGATACATATAAGTTTGTTTGTATGGATTGGTAATCATATTGTAGATGTCATTTTGCGCTAGTCCTAAGGTGTTTCATCTCAATATCAACTTTATGTTTGACTTTAAAGTTATATTTTGTAAGAGCGCTTAGAAAATACAAGAAGTTTATACTTTTGACACGGGACAACACTGTGTATACAAGTCCATGTATTCAAATTCCGGCAAGGTCGAACGCAACACTATCAAGTGTTAGCCCTTGTGATCTGTGGATTGTACGTGCACATGCAAGTTTAAATGGAAATTGTTTTTGAATCTTCAGTTGACCTGTCTTTGTCGATGTCAATACTGGTTTTGATATTCGTAAGATAGGTGTCCAATCGCGCGTAGTGTTTGAATTATATAGATAAGCTAACTTGTTTGCTTGTTGGTGGCCAATATGTAGGTCATGGAACTTNTCCAGCAAGCAAATATTCAAAAGAAATCATTAGATTCTTACCATATAACATGTTTATAGTGATCATACTAACTTGATTAAGTATGAGAAATGTGTTTATATTTTCTAATAAATGGCACATGACCTCCTCATATTTAAAATGTGTATATCCATGAGGATTGTTTCTTTGAACTTGTTGGAAAAGGATCTCATGAATTCATTTTTTCGAATTAGTTATTGCTAGAATCTTGTAGAATTAGTTATTGCTAGAATCTTGTATTATGTCTTATATTTTCTAATAAATGGCACATGAACTCTTTATATTTAAAATGAGCATATTCATGATTTTTGTTTTAACGTTTGTTTTTTTAAATTTGTTAGAAAAGGATCTCATGAATTCATCTTTTCTAATTAGCTATTGCTAGAATCTTGTATTATATTATTGTGGGACATAAAGTGATTTGCAATTTGTATTGTGATATTCATATATATATTTAATTTTTTAGGTTTTTATAGTTTAATTTATGTTTTTTTTTGTTTGCTAATTTGTTTGTGACTTTCAAAGGCATTTAAGTCGTCAAAATCACCAGATCTCACCCTGCTTGAGCCACACCAACCCTTAACATGACTAAATTTTTGTCCCAACAAATTTCAAACCCGTAACTTAATAGCACGAAATGTCACAAACTGTCCTACACCTAGAAAACATAGTTTAATTTATATTACAAATAAATTTACTTTTTAATTATATGTTTCAAATTTTATTTTCTTTTACATAGATTTTGGGATTTGGAATCCAAGCACTTTATTTTATTGTAAACAAAATTATAAACCATACTCTATTGTAAACAAAATTATAGACCATACACTAAGTAATGATTGGGGTGTATTATCAAATTTTTTTCTATTTAATACTACAATATTCACCCTCCACGAAACAGGATAGAAAAAACAAACATATTAAAAAGCTCACTGTTAAAACACAAACATATTAAAAACCTCACTGTCACTCAATTACTTAGTGATGTATAGTATATAATCCTCCTTGCATTCTGCTAGCAGGTGAATGCTATAATGTCTTGCAGGAATCCTGAAAGGATGGGTTCTTGCTGAGAACTTTGTACATTTGTAGGGTTTCCAAGGTTCCAGGTAAACATCTATGGCTTCAGGCTTTCGAGTAGTTTTTAGAAGGCCTTTTTATAGCACAGGTTTTCGAGTAGTTTTTAGAAGGCCTTTTTATAGCACTTCCCAGAGATGCTTAACACTCTCCATCCTGATACAAAGCACTGACTGGTGGCAGAATGAGTGCAGAGAACTAATTAGTGATATCATGAGGAACTGTACAGTGCATCGATGCACGTGGGTTGGGGAGTTCTGGAAATTAATTTAGAGCTTGGTGAGTGCGTCGAGCTGTTTCTGCTTTGAGACTTTGTGCTAGGGTAATTATCCAAGTGTAGTTTTCCTCGGGCCTATCATACCTGTCCAGGAGATGGTTTCTGGAAACCATTATTACGCTAAGCAGGTTCCCATCAATTTTCGCTATATCATAAAAGAGTGTGCAAGGCTGAGGTATTTATATTTGACAGTTTGAAAGGATGTTGGGCCAGGCGGAGGAGCTCGCAATAACGATGCTTCTGATCTCTTCAACAACCTAAAAAATGGGGTTCTCAATGACGTCGGTGGAAGGGAACAGGACATTGTCAACATTTGGTGGAATAGCTATTGCTTTGAGGCTTTGAGTCAGAGTTAGTCCCGGTCTGAAAATCCATAAACTTCAGAAGGAGATATATCTGCTGCTAGATCTTTATATCAGTTGGAAAGTGGAAATTCACAACAGAAGAGACCAAAAATGAAGTTAGGTATGTTACAGGTCACTTACAGCAGCATTATACTCTCAGAAACCGCCTCACAGGAATGATTAGGACAAACGATTACACACATGGATTTTCTGAAACAGTTGGTAGTCAGTATTACATGACATGGGAAGCCCTGAGTGTGGACTGCAGGGTTCATTCTTTACATTTTATTGTGTGGAGTGCCATCATTCTGGGCCGGTATGCAAAACCTGCAACAAAATGTTTTCTAATCTCTTCAATGTTACACTGTAAAGACTAGCTTTTAATAGTAGTGCATTCCATTGATATCCTCTTTGTTTGTTTTCTTTTTTGAATGATAAAATCCTACTGTGCAGAGAATTTGAATTGAGTTTACTGTGCAATTTGTATGCAAAAACGGAGAAAGGGTTGTTGAGACCATTATACTGGGTAGTGCTTGGTATGTTGTTTTTAATTGTAACTAAATTGTACCTTGAGGCCGAGGTTTTCAAGGTGCTGGCCTACGGAACCATGGTGAGTGAACATAAACCCTACCGAAACCAATATCTGTAAATAGTTGTGCTGTTTAGTTTTGCTTGTTTGGAGATGCTGAATTGAATTGGCAGATGGGGAACGCAATAGAGACACAATGCAGTCGGGCCTTCGGAGCAGGGAAGATACACATAATACATGGGTTGATGATTGGTTTATCAAATGTTTATTTTTGTCTTAATCCTAATTAATATTTGGTTTTTTTTAATGAAGATTTAGCTGATTTTTTTAATTAAATTTTCTATCATATGCAAGTGAAATATAAAATTTAAGTGAAAATTATTAGAAATTTAATTTATTATAGTAAAAATAATGTATTATCAATTTTATTAATTTATATCAAATCAGCTTGATGAGACCGGTATGTGTCTAAGATAAAGAGGTTGTATTGTGAAATGGGTACATTTCACCATACATGATCAATAAGTGTGTTTTGTACATGGTTTATCTTATCCAAAAGAAAGCTGAGACTGTAATGCACATTTAGTTTTTCAATTCTTTTGTTCGCATTATTTTATAGCATGTCAATATTGAAGTCTCCTAGAATGATAATGGTTTCGTTCATATGTAAATGTTGTAATGCATTTGAAACAACATTCAGTATGTTGGGAAATGTTGCATGTGAAGCAGCATAGAGATTCAATATTGCAATTTATGATTCATGGAAGATTACTCTTTCTAGCACCATCTCAACATTGTTTTCTTCGAAATGCATATGCTCCAAAATTGTTACATGTTTTTTTACTAATATCATCACTCCATGTGTAATGTAACTTGATATGCAATTGTGATTTGGAAATTGATTGTTTTGCATGCATAATGCCATGTATGTTTCCTACAAGCACATAATATCAGATTGCATTGTGTCATAGTCATTGAGTATATCATCCATATGTGCATGTAGGTTGTGTGTGTTAAGTGAGAGAATTGATACATATAAGTTTGTTTGTATGGATTGGTAATCATATTGTAGATGTCATTTTGCGCTAGTCCTAAGGTGTTTCATCTCAATATCAACTTTATGTTTGACTTTAAAGTTATATTTTGTAAGAGCGCTTAGAAAATACAAGAAGTTTATACTTTTGACACGGGACAACACTGTGTATACAAGTCCATGTATTCAAATTCCGGCAAGGTCGAACGCAACACTATCAAGTGTTAGCCCTTGTGATCTGTGGATTGTACGTGCACATGCAAGTTTAAATGGAAATTGTTTTTGAATCTTCAGTTGACCTGTCTTTGTCGATGTCAATACTGGTTTTGATATTCGTAAGATAGGTGTCCAATCGCGCGTAGTGTTTGAATTATATAGATAAGCTAACTTGTTTGCTTGTTGGTGGCCAATATGTAGGTCATGGAACTTTATCCAGAGGACATCAACTTTTTATGTTTTTTGTATAAGCTTTGAGTATTCCATCTGCACCATTCACCAAGCCATCTTGTGAATCATAGTTGCAGGCATATAATTCAACTAGCTTGTCTAATTTCAGGACAAGTTGCAAAGGCAAAGTGGTTGTATGTTGATGACATGGTACATTTTCATGGTTGTCTTCTTCAAGGTCAATTGAATTGATGATGATATCATCGCCAGGCATGAGCGATAACATGTACTTGTTATGCATTGCAACATCCTTATTCGTGTAGAACAGGTAAGGGAAGGTTGGGTATGTTGGTGCAAGTCGCATGCACCTTGAATTGATATATGTTAAGTCATCACATGTTTGGTTGTTTGTCTGCATTCTATTGAGAATTGCAATAAATGTTTCATCTGTCTGGCGCATTGTAGTATGTAATTCAAATCATTTTATATTGTCTTTCCAAAAGTCATGCGTCATTGTTTTCATATTGATCGTAGTGTGTTCAAATATCAGAGAATCTTGGATGGGTTGTGCTTGGTAAAGATCCCCACAGAATATCATGCCAATGTCCCCAAAGTATTTGGTGTGCACATGTTTTATGTTTCTCAGTCGATTGTCAATGGAATATAAGAAGTGACTTCCAATCAAAGATGTCTCATCTATGAAGACAAGTTGTAGTTCGTCAGAAATCTTAAACAAGGTATCTAACATTTCCTTGTTGAGTGGAAGAAAATGGGACTTATTCAAAGGCATTAAAAATGCAGAGTGGACTGTTGTTCCACCTGCATTATATGCAGTTTTTCCTGTATATGCAACTATGAGTCCCTTTGGTTTCATAGGGTTAGTCGAATTGTTTGAATCATATATTCGTATAAGCGTTTGGAATAGTGATTTCGTTGTGAATGTCTTGCATGTTCCTGCCCCACCTGTAAGGAACAAGTGCATAGGAGTGTGCATGTTTAAGCATTTTTGAATTGCAATGTCCTTTAGGATTGCTTGTTGTTCTCGATTCAATAGTTGTCTAACTCTGTAGTATTTGTTATTTTCAATAAAGAAATGATATTTTGTGACTTTAAAGCCAATATTGATACTTTTTTCAATGGCGGTTGCTTGAGGACAAGGCAAATTTGCTTGCAATTCATAGGAACTCACGGAGAGTTCTTGTTGTTTTAAGGTTTGTCATTGTCTCATCAACATTGTTAGGGTTTTCTAGTTCATGAACTGCACTTTCTAAATCACCCCATGTTGGATTAACATTGTATGTAAATCTAGATTCATTGGTTTGTACTATAGTCTCATAAGCAATATATGTAGCTTCCCATGTAGGGAAGTTATGTTTTAATGTGTTTTCATTTTGATCAAAAGGAACGTACAACAATATTTTTTCTCAACAATAGTTTTTCTCTACAATAGTTTTCATAGTCAATGTGTTTGTTTTATTTGACAAAGCGTATTACATTTGGTTTTTTTTTCTTTTTGATATGGGTGTACCATTTTTTTTGTAATGTGATATGAACTCTACTAGGAAGATATGTTTAATAGGAGATGGACGCTGGAGGTAATAATCAATACTAGAGCGACATATCACGTCCTCTGAATTATCAAGCTCTTGTTCTAGCAAAGACGGTGGCTTAAGCACAAATGTGTGTTTGTTAAGTGGAGATGTGTTTATGAAGACACATTTCCTTGAACTACAGTTGAGAGGCAGGGAAAGTGCAATGTGGATTGTTTGTTGAGAAGACATTTGTTGAAGATTAAGTAATGTATTTCCACGTGTACGTATTATATGACAAGTGTATTCTTTTGAATGCACTTGTCATAGATTTGTCAACCTTTGTCATGTACGAGGTACAATATGATATTGTAGCATATGCATTGAGGACATATTGTGCATCTGTATTTGCATTCCACATAATTGGCATGTCCTTAGAGAAAATGTTGTTCCAAATATGTGAAAATTTTCATTCAAGGAAAATTGTTGGTTGTTTAAGTGTAGATTGTATCACTTGGATGTACTCATCTTCTGCTAAATTTAGTTCCGCCAAGAAGTCTTCGAAACTCATTAAGTCGTCAAAGTCTCGTTGTTCTAGAAATGCGAACAAAGATTTATATTTCTCAATGAAAACATTGTCCTCTAAACTAATTGGTTCTATGATTCTTGTTGTTCTCATTGGCGGCACAGGGAAGTTGTATCTGCAATGTGATTTTTTTTCGTTTTTTACAGCTTCTTGTATGATAATATCTATGAACTTTGGCAAGTTCTGGATCCAAATGATCTGTGTTGCATGTTAGGTGTTTGTCCAGAAACTGTTTGATTTGTGATTTGTTATCATTTCCATAGATCGGTGCACCCTCTATCCATAACAGTGCATGGTCATGCTCACTCCCTCTATTATGGAATTCAGTCACAAAATAGTACTCCGATATTTTTCTGAAGAATGTTTCATCATGACATATCAATTTCCTCAAAGAATTTATTTTATGTCTATAGTAACAAGTACATATCACTGGGTCTTTTCTTATGAGGTAGTCAATGTCATCCCTTTCCAATGTATTAGTTTGTTTTTTCTTTTTCTTGTTCCTATACAATGCAGACACCGTAGCCACCAACGGATCCCAGTGATGCGTTGCACTTGTAAATGTGATGAAAAAAATTGGGGGTCCCAATTGTCGGATCATTGCAAATACAGTTTTCTTGTTTTGTTGCAAGTAATCAAGAGAGATGCAATTTTTTTTGAAATCTATGTATCCAATATAAGATTTTATGATTTTTTCTAGGTTTGATTTGTACTTGACATCTCTGGCCTATAACTTTCTTCCTTGTAGCTGGTATTTTCTTTTTCGTACCCACATGCAAGAGAGCACTTGCTCAATTATTATGCGCATTGTTTTTAAAAACAAATTTGTTATGAGATAGGAGAAGTCACCTCTTGAATAGCAGTTCCCATCGAACTATTTTTTGGTAGTTGAATCATTTTGTGATGTCACCGGGACGCGGATCTCCATAGAACAGTGTTGGGAAGTTCATTTCCTCAGCAAATTTGTCCTTGAATATTCCAAATGGACGTTGCCCTTCAGCAGGTGCAATTTCAACAATCTTGTCTTGTAAGTCATGAATGCGTTGTGAGTCATTGAATCCATGTATCAATGTTTCAACATGTCTTTCATTCTCTAATTCATCGCTTGTATCAAATTCACTAGTAGTGTCAAAAGTTTGTGCAAAGTTGTCATTTCCTTATTCAAGAACATTGTTCCAGTTATCATTTATACAGGTGTTTTGTGCTTTGTACAAGGCCCTGGAACATAATTCTTGTAATGCTTTCATGACAATGTGGACACGCACTTTACGTGTCCGGTATGCATTATTGTATTGCAAACGTATTTTGAGAGCTACAACAATTGTCATTGTCTTGCTAATGAATTGTGGAAGGGATTTTTCCACAACATCTAGTTGGACATGCACATTAATAATTGATCTTGTTAAGCCCATTTGGGGTCGTTTATAGCCCTAGGGTCTGATTTGTGCAAATGAAATTTGCAGAGACACAAGTCTCTCTTCAAGTTTTGTAAGTGTACTTACATCTAGTATTGGTGTGTTACATCTTATTTGGTCAGGTGTTGCAAAGTGTGGCAATTTTTCATTTTCAAGTGATCGTTTGAATGGAAGACAAATCTTGCTACTAGAAAATGTTCTATCATTTAGTGTCAAGCCGAGGTATTATTTTTGCATGTCAGGGTTGAAAGACTTAGTGTTTTTTGCAAAACTCAATTGCTCGCAAATTGCACATGTAATGGGAGGAGTGTCTTTAATTTGTTTCATATAGATCTGTTTTGCATCTCTCTTCCCTAGACAAGGATGTGTATTAAGTGTTTGTTGGTTTTCAATGCTAGCAGTGCATGGTGTTGGCTCTAGGCTACAATATATGATATTTCTCTCTCAGTCAGTATCATGACCATTGTGGGATATGTAGCTACATATGTTTCTCTCATGTATCTGTTTTTCAACATGTGGTAGGTTAACTTATGGTTGCCACTGGAAACTAGTTTCACTTGTTCACAAGCCATGTTGAAGGTGGAATCGGCATTTGTTATGAGCATTTCCTCATCACCATCTCAATGATGCAAACGGTGATGTTTTGTGTCATTGGACATGTGATGTTTGTGTTCAGCAGAAAGTGTGAAAATGTGATCGTGTTGTGCATGCACAAATTTTTTTGGTTGTGATATGTGAGTTTTTGTTTCTTGGTCGAGCTCCCTTTCACCTCATAATGACCGGTTGTACAACCCATAGGTCTAGAAGGAAGTGTACCAATGTATTTTTTTTCTCTCACGTATGACATTTTTCAAGTTGTGATAAGTCGGTCTACGTTTTTTGTTTAAGCTTTGTATGACCTAATGACAATTGGGATGAGTTTCATCTTGATTAGACAGTATGAGAAGCTCATGTAGATTTGATGCGGTTTGGGTGGCATGGACAGTGGATATTGAACTGGAAGTATTTCTTATCAAAATTTGATAATGGATGTGTGGCGTATATGTTTTCGACGATACGATGTCAATTGTTCGATTGTAGTTTGAATCAATATAGTAGGAATGGGCAGTACCATCTGGTAGGGTTGACCAGACCTGGATATTTACTTTGAATATGGTTGATATCCATTGTAAACAGAATGTGCCACCCTCTACATTTCCTTTCTCATATGGCATTGCCATGTTTACAAGGTATTGTTGCCAACTTATCAACATACTTTCCATGAGATATGGTAAAAGGTGTTAATGCAAGCAATTAAATTCCTGTTGACTGCCACCTATAATTGCATTGCAAAAGGATTGCACAGTGTAAAGGCACAATGAGCGCACATAAAAATCTATTGCTATCAAATATCAATTTGCATTGAACGAACTATCTCCACAAGTAGATGTAATAGTTGTTGCTATGTGCAATCCATGGCAGTGTATATGATGCATAATTTGTTTCCAATGCGATTGAAGGTCTTTGCAGGTGAGGGATAAGTAAATATCAGGTCCTCCAAGATTGCATATGGATAATTTTATATAGAGTAGTGGTTCATAATGACCACTTAGAGGATTGGCATCATGGAACAAGATGCAATATGGATCCCTAGATGCAGTTTTGCAGAATAGTAGATTTTTTTTTTCTTGTTAATGCCCAAATTCCAATTGATATATTCAGCCACTTGGCCAACCACCATATACAAAATGTATCTGCCCAAAGTCCCCTCTCATGTGCAGGCAAAGTTGCAGATGCAGACAACCACATCTTTGAAAAATATGTACTGACATCATGTGTTCCATGTAATTGGCAAAGAAAATCAGATGCCATTTCATATTGATACGAATTTAATGCCTCAATGTCGTCATTTTCTAAATAGGCCAAGAAATGATCTATCAATCCATTGCGCAACTCGGTCGAAGAATAATAGAAATGCAATAGAACTTGAAATGCATCGAAGAGGCAATCTCCCACAGTATACGCGAATGCATCTAATCTAAAAATCTCATTGTTATGCAATACCTAGTCGATGTTGTCATGTACAATGGAGTCTGTATCTATTTGATAGCACTCAACATCTATTACTTGCTTCATCTTTTAAGTTGTGATTTTCAAGTTGTTGCTTAGCTATGTCTAAATAATATGCAAATAGGAAAAAGAAAAAAGAAAAATACAAGTTCGGAACTGCATACCAATTCTATTATGTATCATTCAACCTTATGCGTGTCAAATTCAATGCTTTGTGGTTTCTATAGCATATGACAAACAAAAAAATCCATAATGAGCATTCAACCATATAGAAGAGATAATGCAAATTAAACAACACCATAAATTTGCTCAGTACAAAGACTGAATATTTAAGACATATAATTTTTGAACTTATTCTAGGTGCGCATATTATAAGCGTTTCAATAGCCATTATATATAGATTTACAATCCTATTCACCATTTATTTTCATCCCCACTCTTCACAAATCAACACTAAACAGATCTGAAACGACTTGTTGATATCTCCTACTAAGAAAACTCACATAGATGGTTTGTCGGATAAACAAAAGTGGAAGAACTAGGCATTATGGACTTCTACCACAAGAACGTAACCAACACATAGCACAACTTCTTAAGGTTTCAATTATCTTACAAGATGAAGAAGATATTCTAAGATGTTTCAATTATCTTACAAGATGAAGAAGATATTCTAAACTTGGGCACTGGGAAACTATGTCTAAGACAGATCAATGAACTTCCCATTCAGGTTACAAATAATCATTTCCACAAGACGAGGTCCAGATCTGAAAACGGTGATGGAAGATGCTTTGGAAGACCCAAATTCCAGCATAAAACCAACAACTATATGTGGTTTTCCCTCAGAGAATAAAATATTTCCCTGTCATAACCTACAAAGAAGGGATGGCAAGGTCCTCATAGATGCTTGCTCTACGATGAAAACTCTAAATTCGTTTGGCAAATCCCTTTGCATTGCCATTTTCCAAAGAGATATGCTATGATGTCCAGGACATGAAAGTGGGCATATGTGATTGGAAGGGGACAGCCTTAAAAATGCACTAAATGTATGGTTTCAGAAACATAAATATGACGAGAACATACCATTTCCTTTTTTATATGTCACTATCGTTGTGACAGAGGTGGGTTATGTATTCAACATTGACATTCAAAGGAGACAAGATTTCTTGTTCAAAACTTTTTGGGGATAGCAATACACTCTTGTTTCTTTGGTCCCAGTAGTCACATATAAGGATGTTCCGCAAGGGAATTTTCACTCATGTATTACTTCAAGTATTTTTTTTTTTACATTTATTTTGATTCTTAGCACTTCCTAGTATTGAAAATTCTTACCTGCAAACTGCAAATAGTAAACAACAAACAACAAATAGGAATGAAACCATGGTACCGAAACTTACTCATGAATGGGGAACGACAAAAGCACAGTTCCAATTGCGGGTGTAGAATATCAACCCTACAAACTGCAACAACAAGTCCAACTGCGGATGTAGGACACCAACCTTGCAAAGTTGAAGCAAACAAGGGTGCAAGATTTCAACCCTGCAAAGTGAAAGAACAGGTCAAACTGCGGGTGTAGGACTTCAACCTTGCAAAGTTGAAGAAAACAAGAGAAAACAACAAACAACAAACCAATGAGCAAGCACCAAGAGGTCCAACTACAGCCGCAGGACCTCAACTTTGCAAATTTGAAGCAAACAACAATTAGCAGCATCCAGCGAACCAACGAGCAAGCAACAACTAGTGAACCAGTAATGTCGGTGGAGAACAATATTGTCCAAATTCACTGCAGACAAGATTGTATCCAAAAATCGGAGGAAAATGTATTATGGTGGGCCTGTTAAGTAAACGTTTAAGGCTGCGAAGCTTGTTAGGTAAATATTTAAGGCTGCCAAGACTGTTTAAGGGCCTCGCGCAGTGTGGCACGTCTGTTTATGTATTTAATTTAAGTACTTAATTAATAATAATAATAATAATAGTTAAAACAATAGAGATTATGCAAAAAAAAATATAGTAAAAGTACAAACTAATTGGATATGTTAACATTTAAAACATTGGGAATAGCAAAGGTGGCAATAAGACTTCGAATCTATTCTCCAATGAGATCATGGCATATAAGGTATAAGAATAATAAAAAAAATTCAAAAAGACTATATAGAGATTATGCAAAAATGTATAGTCAAAGGACAAACTAATATGAAGTCAACATCCATTGCTATAGTATAGTCTATGCTTCAATCCATGGCATTATATTCTACACTAGGAAAAATCATAAGGCCCATTTGAGATTTTTGGACTCTGAAGTTAACAATAGTTTTTGGTTGGCTTGAGATGAACTACACAAACAAACAAAAAAATTCTAAATTGTTGGAGAATTTTTGGAAATAAACTATGTAAATATTTTTGAAACTTTTAAGGTTTCTAGTTGAAACCCGGATGATGAATGGAGTGTCCACTCTAAATGGCTTCTTCCATTGTGTTGAGCATTCCCAGTGAATCTTTAATCAGTGTTCATTCACTACTAGGCATTCTTAACAATTTTCATGGCCTACAAATGGCCTTATAATTACTCCAAACTGCAAATGTGATTCTGAGTTACCAGATTCGTCGACCCTGGGGGATGGATCCGAGGATATCCAGATCAGACCCAGATCCGGATTCAAAGCTGCCCAAGATCCGTTTCATAAATATTTCCTACGCTAATAAAAACAGATCCCTCCACACTGTTTCGTATTCACCAAATTTTAATCCATGTGCTTACTAGCAGTTGGATTGTAAGTCACAGGTTCGCTTAATTCGAGCCTTGAAATTCAAATCCAATCCTATCTCAATTTATTGTAGCTTGCAGGTGTTAATGGAGGACTGATGCGTTAATTTCAAAGACAATGACGATGATGTCGATCAGGGCTGCTACACGATGAGCATAGAATATGGTTATTATAATATTAAAGAATGTCTATATTAATTAGAACTTATAAATTCATACCTTAAGTTTTATATTTATATTATTTATATAATAATTTATAATTATTATTAAAGTATAAATTATAAATTTATATATTTAAAAAATATATTATATTAATTTATTTTATTATTTATATAAGTACATATATTTAAAATGTATATAAATGTTATATATTTAAAATATTACATTTTTTTAAAATGTATATAAATGTTATATATTTAAAATATTACATTTTTTTAATTTTTATTGGAGTTATTTTTATAAATTATAAAAATTTTGATTGGTTAAGAATTTGCCATATGTTAACAACCTAAAAATAAGAAAAATTTGACAGGATTGGAAGTCTGCCCCCTTATTATCATTAATGGGTTATTTCAGATGGCCAAGTTTTGGCCAAGTTTTGTCTACCCATAATGATACAACTACATGTCGAAATCTTCAAATTATATCAACAAAGGTTATGCCAGTTGTAGTATTTTTCATGCTTTGAAATATATATATATATATAGTTTTGTACATGTAGTTTCCCATAGTATCCAGATCTTTTCAAAAATCTGACTGATGCATATCCAAATCTGCATCCGCATCTATATTCAAATCCCGGTAACTTWGATGTGAATACAATGGGGAAAACACACTTCTTTCAGCACTCTTCTGGGCCATACACAGTGCATTATCTCATTGCTTGTTGCTGCTACAATAAATGCTTCAACCATCACTCTTAAATCCTTGAAAATGTGCTTTGATAACAGAGTTCCACCCAAGCACACACAGCAATATTGTGCTGCATTTTTCCTTTACAAACTAGTGCTTTAACTGCTCTTAACAGTGTTTTTCAACAGCACTTTCAAAGGCTCTTATGAATCTTTATAACAGCGCTTTTAATGACTCGTAAACACAACATTTTCAAAGTGTTTTACTGACTCATAAACACAGCATTTTCAAAGTGTTTTACTGCTGCTACCACTGCACTACAACAGTGTTCTCCATTCATTGAAAAACACACTTTTATCATAGCATTTTTTCTTATGCTCGAGCAACAATCTCTTGCTGCTTTTTTAATGTACACCACGAACTTGCACAAAATAGTGCTTCAAACTGCTGCAATTTGCACAAGTAATCAGCAATCACACAAACATCAAACAGACCTCAAAAAATTAATCAAGATCAACCTCTTACGGGCAAGAAATCATTCAAAAATAAACTAGTCAGATGTGAAGAGCATTTCGGGCAAGCAATCAATCAACTGGTTCTTTGTAAAGGCATTTCCATTAACCAGCAACACAAACTATCTCAGCAGCAGAAATGCTTCAAAGAAGAAGCTCATTTCATGTAACTCCCAACATGTGTTCTAATCCCCATAGCATAGCCAAAGCCGCACAGATAGATCTATAGCTCAACAAAGCCCATTCCTTTTTCTTAATTTTGTAGATTTACAAACAGATCTACCATGGCCACCAACAGATCTGATACTAACAGCTCTCTTTTTCTTCCTCGCAATTTATTCTGAAAACAACATTCAAGTGCAGGAAACAACGGTGAACTCTCTTACTGAAATTAAACTCTCTACTTTACACTAAATTAGCCTCCACATTATTCCCTTATCCTGGCCCTCTCATGAGACAATCAAGCCCGTTCTGGCTCTGATACCATGTTAAGAGTACAATTGAATGAGATTTTCTCAATAATATTTCGAATATTTCTCCATGAGCATGAAGCTCGGTTACATCTGGTATTCAATGATTCTGTTATTTCATTTGAGAAGTCTTCTCCCACATTAATGATTGAAAAAACAAACTGACATTATAGTAATCAACTAACATTCAACTCTCAATTAGGGCTGGCAGTTGCGGGGAATTGTATTAGATCCCAAGGAAAATCATGAAACAAGTTTCGAGTGGGGATTTGGGAAACTGCTAATAATCAAGCTAAGGCTTGGCTTTGCCTCTCTATCAAGGTCT
>JZKD02S0171905.1:0-23075 GCA_000966675.3 Picea glauca | reverse complement strand
AATTCCCATATACTTAAAGGAAGTCCATCTTTCAACAAATGAGAATCACAATATTCTAGAGATTGCATGGATCTCTTGAGGATTAACATTCCATCCTAGCACTTGACTATTTTGGTAATTTATCAATCCTCCTGAAAAATTTGTGAATAATTCCAACACCCTTTTAAATTTGGCCTCTATTATGGTTGAAGCTCCTCCTAATAGAAGTGTATCATCTAAGAATTGGGAGTGATTCAAACATTTAGCTCCTAGAACAATTTTAATACCTAGAAGGTTTCTAACACTTCTCTCTTCCTCCAATTTTCTTCTCAAGGAATCTACCATGATAATGTACAAAATTGGATACAAGGGGCATATTTAAACTTCCTTGGAATAAGGAATCAAATTTCCCATTGAAAAGAGGATAAAACCAAGGAGCACTTATGCAATAGGATACCCATTTGATGGAAGAAGGGTGAAATCCAAATTTTCTCATTACATAAAACAAAATATATGAATTTCATACCTGATCAAAGGGATTTTCCATATCTAACTTGATTATCATCCCTTTATCCTTATCTTCTTTACTTGAGTGAATGTCTTCTTGATATAGAACTCTATTATCCATTATTTTTCTATGTTGCAGAAACCCCCCTTGATTTTTTGAGATGATATTAGGCTACAATATTTTTAACCCGGTTTCTATGATTTTCATCATTATTTTATATGATGAGTTATAGAGGGAGGTGGGTCAAAACCTAGAAAAGGGATAAGGGCTATCCTCTATCCTCTTTCAGAATTAAATAAAGGAATGAGGAGTTAGTGTTACCTCAAAATTTTCCAACCTTTTTCACATATTGAAACATTCTTTTAAGATATTTTTTAATTAGGATCCAAAATTATCTATAAAATGATATTGAGAACCCATTAGGCCCAAGGGCCTTATCAATTTATAAATCTCAAATATCATTGAATATCCCCTCCTCCTCTATTGGTTTCACAAGCGCTTGGTTATCCTCCTTTTGTTAAGCGCTTGGTTATCCTCCTCTGTTATACTTAGTGGAATGTTTTCCAATGTAGTCACTAAAGCATCATGATCTACCTCATCTTGTTCAATAAAAGGATTTCTAGAATGAGACCAAGTCACCCTCTTCAAGTATTGGAAGTTTAATATTTTGGTGCCATCATATTGAGCAATTTATTCACATTATTTTAGACCAAACAAGATTTGGATTTCCTATGAAAATATGTTGTGTTTCGATCCCCTGATTTTAGCCATAAACGTATGGACTTTAATATCCATGTCTCTTATTCATTCTTGATGGCCCTTTGTAGTTTTTGTTAAATTATTGTCTTAGCTTCTTGGATATCTATAGTGGCCTCTATATTCTCCATATAACATTTCATCTCCTCTAGTTTGGATTTCGACATTTATTTATCCCTCAATGGGGAAGAGTATGAAGTTTTTTCCCATTCTTTCTGAGATCTTTTGACTAATTTTAATTTATATTCCTAGATATAAATAGGGGAGCCTATGATCCATACCCTCCAGGCTACCACAAAGTTTTCCAAAACTTCTTGATCTTGTAGCCAGAGTAGATTAAATATAAATGTTAAGGGTCCAAAATCTAGAGAGTCGTGAATTTGAAGGGAAATTGACTTGTGATCAAATACCGCTAAAGCAATAATCCTTGAATTGAATATGAAATATTGAAGAAGCAAGTCACTGTGTACTAAGAATATTTCAAATCTAGTGGTTATTTGACCTGACCTTGTCTTCTATTTGTCCATGTGTATTTCCTTTTTTTTTATATTGATGTCTACCATATCCCAATCACTTATTAGATCCTCCATATTTACTCAAAACGGATTCCTAACAATGCTACCCCCACACTTATCCTTATTATGAAGAACCACATTGAAGTCCCCTGCTAAGATGTAATTTCTAGCATGATCTAAATATTTCATATTTAAGAGAGACCTCCAAGAATTTTCTTTTTCCATATAAGCTACAAACATATACAGGTTATATTTCATATTTAAGAGAGACCTCCAAGAATTTTCTTTTTCCATATAAGCTACAAACATATACATGTTAAAGATGTTAAATATATTACCATTTTGATGGTGTGAGAGACTTGTCAAGATCCACTATTGAGGTTGAATGGAAAATTCCAAATGCCACTTCTATTACCATTTTGATGCTGTGAGAGACTTGTCAAGATCCACTGTTGAGGTTGAAAGGAAAATTCCAAATGCCACTTCTAGTTGTTCTAGAAGGTACAACTCTCTTGAGTCTTCTCTTGAACTAATTCTACTATTTCACTTATGCACCATTGCTTCTTTCTTGTCTTCAAATATTTAGAATCCTCCACTTTAGTATCTTGGAGAAGAATAATGGTAGGTTTTTCTTCTCTTATGATCTATCTTAAGGATACTTCTTTAATTCTACTACCTAATCCTCTACAATTTGAAGAAACAAATATGGTTATTTAGATGTGGATTTTTGTCCTCCATTTATCTAAGATGCACTGTTTCTAGAAGTTCTAGTGGGTTTTGTTTCCCCAAAAAGGGATTTATCTATCATCGTCTAAGTTCCCAACATCCTATCTATGATGGTTGCTTCTCCTATTAACCTTCACTGATTTTATTCATGGTTTCCTGGGTAGTTTTATTCTAAGTCTCATTCCCCCTTTTCTTCTTCCTATGGCTATATTTAATCTTTCCCCTTATATTTAAGGTCTAGTGAAACAATCTGCATCTCTACAAAGTTATCAAACTCTTCTCGTTTTTCTGAAGCTCGATCTTCCTTTTCCTCAAGAGGAATCTTTGGAATTCGAAATAAAATCAACCCCATTGATGTTGTAGTAGCTACCATTGATATCAAATGAGGATTTACCAAGGCTTCTACATATACGACTAGTTCTTCCTATGACAAAAGTCCATATTTATAGGAAAGCAGTAGTTGGCTACCATTTTTCTCATAGCCTTACATCTTTGGTTGGTTTGGACGTTGAGAATATGCATTCCCTTTCGATGGATTTTGAGCCCAAGTGTATTTAAATTCAATGTATATATTGAAAACTTATCCATTGACATTTATATTGGTTCTTTATTTATATATTTTTATAAATAAATTAATTGATAGATGAGTGGGGTAATTTTAGTGATTGAATATTTTTAGCTTCAAGTAATATGTTAAAGGGTTGATCCCATTTACTGGTCTTATTGGATGTCCTTATCTCTTATGAAATTTTATTTGGAAAAAACTGTAATTAGATAATATTAAAAAAAAAAATAGATTTAAACTTTAAATTGAATTTAAACTTTTCATGTGAATGATGAGGAGGATTTAGGAAAATATATATTGGTCCAATATTGTAATGAATGCAACCTATATGTTTATCTTACTAGCCTCCACACAATTTGAGTTGAGTTAATATTCTTAATTCTCATTTATAAATATAATCAAATGATAAAAAAAAGTTAAATAATTTAAAATATATATATAAATTTTTCATTAAACACATGCATACCTTAGCCAACCCACCATCCACTTGTGGTCAAGCAAATAGGACCAACATGGTTTTTGTAGAGCGGGTAACAAATGATGTTTCTAAAGTAAATTTGTCGTTTCATGTGTATTATGTGTGCATATTAATAAGATAACTATGTAGAGAAGTGGACAGTTCATGTTGGGGAGATGTGATGGTTGCAGTTGGAATTTGAAAATCATTTCACCAGTCAAAATAAAGGTTTTGTAAAAAAATATTTTTGACGAATTGCTTGTATTTCTGACATATTTCTATAAATATTAATCATATTTGATAAGTACTCTATGAAAAACATTTTTCCTATCAAATTATAGCATTGAACAATCTATGATATCAAAAAAAATTGTTTTTTGTTTTAGCTTAATAGGTCCCAATTAAAATGAATATAAATGGGTCATAATATGGGAAAAATATTGGGATAGGTGTGTCATACACCTTAGAATTTAATAGAAAGTAATGAATGTTGAGCAATAAAAAGTAATAAATGCTAAGTAGTAGCAAGAAATTAAATTTTTTTTTAACAAGAACTAGGAAATTTTATATTAAAAAATGTGGATAAATCCACTGTAGTACAATAAAAGGGGTCATGAACGACCTTCAAGATATAGAATCTTTAAAGATTGGAATTGGTAATACAAAATTTGTGTCCATTGAGTTTCAACCTTCCCTAGATATATCATAACTATTGTATCTCAAAGAATACAATCTATAGAAGACTCTGTTTATATATAACGTAAAATAAAACATGACACTTGAATTTTAAAAAATTCAGCTACCTGGTTCCATTTTGATCTTCGATTTCCCATGTTGCTCCCAAATTGGGTCTAGAAAGGACCCATTAAGATCCGAGATTTGATTTACTATGGTTGAAGGTACATTCTTAGAAGCTCCCTGGGTGCTTGATTGGGAATTTGGCTACTGATGACTTCTTTCCATCTAGTCCATTCTGCTTTGCATAATATCCAAATTGTTGCATTGCTCTTCGATTTGGATCCTTTGAGAAAAGATTTAATCTTGCAACCTCTCAATTAGATGCATGTGCTGAGAGAGGGTCTCAAGCTCAAAGGTTAATGTAGATATGAAAGCTCCCATGTGGATTTGTAGCCTCTGACACCCTACACACTCCATCTCATGGTCTGGTTGGTCAAGTCCAACGAGTAGTCCCTTAACTCCATGTAAATTTGTTGTCCTTGGCGCATTATGGTTCTTCTATCTATTATCCATACTGCTGGAAGGGGCACAATTCTGTAGAGGGCTAGGATTCTTGAGTTATCAAATTCTGGAAGTGGAAGAATCAGGTCCTAACAAAGGCCATGAAGTGAGGATTCAAGCGAGGAAAAGAGTAAGTGATGGACGAGGCAGGGGAAGATGAAAATAAAACAAAGGGGTTGCCCAAAAAATCTTAGGAGAGGCTCTCTGAGGCGCAAACAACTCTGAACAGACAACGTGAACCAAGGAGAATGCAGGGTGCAAATGGCTTGGCATAGACTTAAAGAAAATTTGTCCCAGTAAGGACGTTGCCTGAAAAGGCTGAGATAATTCACCAAATGTGACATTCAAAACCAAAATCATGTCAAACATATGACTTACAACCTCTTCCTGGGGCGTTGTACTTGGACCCTTCAAATCTTCGAGCCCAGGAACGGATCCATCGTCACCCTAACTATTCCACTTTGCTTCAGATTTTCTACATGGTTGGCCCATATGTGTCATATCCTTCGACCTTTTCTTACCCACGAACTCAGCTAAATGGATAAGCATACCACCCCACACCATAATGGGATCATCATACTAGATATCGTTAACACGATTTGTACTTGGTCGAGGAGGCCCTATATTTTCACCTGCCAGTTGTTGCCTCCACCGATCACAACTCATGCTAGAGCTCCAAGTGTACCCTCTTGTGGCCATTTCACGATGGCTCCTGATCATATGAGATAAAATTAAACAAGGGGGGCTAGACCTTCTTTACCCTCCACCGCTAAGGCTCCAAGAGGTATCCTTGTGGCCCCGTTCATCATTTTGACRACTTCCGTATTATTTTCTCTCAAAACGTGTAAGAAGTTTGGCTTTAAGGCCCTCATGGTTACACAAATTATGTCTATAATCCTTTTTAGGCTCAAATGTTTTGGCTTAGAACCATGGATCATTATCCTTGTGATTGTCTTTGATTCACCTACTACATTCAGGTTGAGGATTTGTCGTTACTTTGTTAGTTGGAGTCCTTTAAAAAGTGCATGTGCCTCTGATTTATTGTTGGTGTCATTCCTGAGATTCCAATAGTAGTCCAAAATTATTTTTCCTCTAGGCTCGTAAAGAACCCACCCCCGCACCTGCCTCCCCTGGTAACAGGAAATTAATATTGAGCAACGACAATTGTAAAATTAGTTGTCGGTGGTTTCCAACATGTAGAATTGGGAAACCATAAATGGTTTATGGTTTCATTATGCCTATTTATTGAGTTTTTGGGTAGAAGGAATAGAGACGGAGTTCTTAACTTACTATTATGCTGCCAAAATTTCTCTTGAACATTTTATGCTATTGAATACTCCAATTGAGAGCTAGATTCATAGCCATATTTTTAAATTTCTTTTAGCTTTTCATAGAAGGATATTAAATAATATCCCCCAAAATTATTATTTTTATTTATTTATTTATTTTTATCAAGCATGAAATGAAAATCATCTTATATTATTGTAATTGAAAGGCTAATAATTCTTATAAACCATCAATATTTAATTTTTTAAAATAAACACGTGGAATTAGAAGAAATGGTAAGTGGTAGTGGTAATTTTCATTATATTTGCAATCAATGTATGCTAACTTTTCACATACGTACAACGATACCATGTCAAGACTAGTCTCAATTATTAGTAGTGATAGTACTTACAACATGATCATTGATTTCACTAAGATAAGGATAACTGAATCTTCTTCACTTTGTACGTCCTAGAAAGTAATGGTATCAATGACTATTCTTCACTAATATAGGGGTTTCATTAAGTGGTAAAGACAATTACTAGTATATGGAAATTAATGATTTTGCAAAAGTAAGAAAGAAAAATGAATATTGCATAACATTCGTTTAAACCCTTGATGAATGTTTGTCTCCTTTTTTGGATTTGAACATGTATGAGAAGTACAACCATGATTTTCCAGTTTTTTTTATATGTTCCTTGATCGCAACATATGAAAGATCAGTAAACTATATTATTTAATTTATAATTTATTCATCAACAAGTGAAACTAGTTTCCCCTATTCTCTTATTTTCTCTTTAGATATTAACTTCTTCATTTTTTTAAACATTATTAATCTTAGAGGACTAGTTGTGTTCTTTAAATTTCTTAATAATTTGTAGCAATGATAAATAAGTGTTGCAAAAGAATATGAAAATTTCAATCATTTAGTCTTGAGTATCTATAAAATTATGTTGAAGTATAAGTAAAAAGAACATGTTATTTCAAGTCATTTTTTTGTTTCAATATTTGTTTTGGAAATAGTGTCTCTTGGGAAGAAATACGAGGAAAAAAACCGATATGTGGAGTCAGAGCATCACAACCTACAATAGAAAGGGTTTATCCTAGTTGCAACCTACAAATATTGCCACCAACCCTAATATATCCACAACCTATCATCACCATTATTGTACTCAAATCCCCTTTGGTTGAGCTAGCATGATTGCTTTGGTGTTTTTTTGAAACACATTGATAATTTGAGGTCAAATACTTCGTCGATGCCCTCAGTATGGACACAAATTCAAATCTAGAGGATAATGCCTTCATTTATCTAATTAGATCCTCAAAACCACTTGGTGAGAAGCGCCCATTGAAGAATGGGTTCACCAAAAGGCAGAAGCCATCCCTGAGCTAGAAATTTTGTCTTCAAAACCAAA
This sequence comes from Picea glauca, assembly GCA_000966675.3. NCBI lineage: Eukaryota > Viridiplantae > Streptophyta > Pinopsida > Pinales > Pinaceae > Picea > Picea glauca. The sequence goes on along the minus strand of JZKD02S0171905.1, from coordinate 15,649 downwards.
AAGGAAATCCATTCTTTTGCATGAGAAATGTTTAATTGGAAATTTCACAAGCCTTTGTCCAAGTCCTTGAGTAGTCTAGGCATGGATTGTAGAGCATTGGAATGTTTAAGTTAAAATATCTAGTTTTTATTAAGCTAGAGGTGTCTTTCCTTTTTTATTTATTAGCAAGGAGGGGAGAGATCTAATATTTAGATTGGGTCCATATCTCATTGGTTTCATTGGGTCCATTATGCACTCCCCTAAAACTTCTAATTCCATTCCTTTGCAAAAATCTTGAAGAAAGATTATCTTCCCTCTTCCTTGCTAACAAGGGGAATAAAATCAAGTTGAAAGCGAAGAGAGAAAGAGGTGGAGTAAAATATTCTCTTGGGCTATCATCTAAATCTAGAATCTACCCTATTTAATTAGGGGAGAGATCTCCAAAAGCGAGAATTATGTTTTGTTTCTACTTTTTTCTATGCAAGCAATTTTTCAGAATTTATTCTTGTACTCATGAAACAGTAAACTCAAGTTACTATAGAAAACATTGTTGGACTCCTCCCTTTCATATTTATCTTTTTTTGTTAAGTTTTAAGTTTGAGGTTTTATTTGGATTCATATTAAGTCAAGCAGCTTCGAACTTTGGGAATGAGAGGTTTGAAACTTATTAAATGGGATATGTAGGAAGCAAGATGAATTAATGGTAAGTTTCAAGTTACCATTAATTCCAAACATTAAATGCTTCATGTTTCTAGATGCATAACTCATAGTCCATAAATCATCAGGATAGATTTGATGTCTCTAGTGAGCTTCCAACTTCCCTCCACTTCCACTTTGTCACTTGCATGTCGCTTTCCAACACTATAGGCATATTTGCTATAGATGTTGTTCCCTCCTCGTTTCTCTTCTTTCATTGATTACCCTCCCTGTTCCTCTTCTTCCTCATGGTTGATTACACCTGAACATTGGTCCTATGCCCATGCACAACCTTTAGTTTTCTAATAAATTATCTAGCCTCCCACTACAATATGTTCCATCCTTCCACTTGCAAAACAATATGTGTCATCATTCCAACTGCAATATGTCAAGGAGATTGTGTTCTTTATGCAATGGCTCATTGTCACCCCTCAAGTTCCCTCAAGAATAATCATAGTTGTGAACTCTACTCCATGCATTGTGTTATTCTCCTTTTTTCTTCACTATGAACTATGCTCCAATGATATAGTTGGTTCAATTCGTTCATCAGAATATGATTTTTGTGTGATTGTTCAGGAGTTTATCAGTTCCTTCTATAGGAAGTTGCAATGGATGAACAATAGGGAGCAACATATAAACAACAAAGAATAATATATCTTCATCGAAGAATAGATAAACTACATTACATAGATGGACAACCTTGAGATAGTTAGCCTTGAGGATAAGTTTGGTAAATGCTTACTCCCCAATATACCTTAATTCAAAATTACTAGATTGTTTCTTCTTATATTGTTTTGAATGCAAGGAAAACTAACATTGAACACAATAGTTTGAATATACATGGCTTTCCCTTTGCAATAAATTCCTATATCTGGTTCTTATGTTCACCTACCATAGCTTTTTCCTTCACTGCTTAAACCCCTACCTCCCTCCCTACCTTTTTTGGGTCTTGATCTCAATCTCTATTTTGACCTGCGAAAATCTATTGATTAAAGGTAAACTAGTTCTAGTATTTGGTCTTATGTGATTGAATTTTTTTGAATTTAAGAAACCACTTCTTGAATATGAAGAATGCCATTAGAGTAATGTTCAAGTTGCTCAAGGCTAGAAATCATCAATTAAAGTGCCTTAATTTGGTCTTGAAGAGCCCCAATATTGATGTTTTTATCTTGTAGTCAATTATGGAGACCTGAAACTTGACTTTGGAGTTTGATGCCCAATCGCACCAGTTTGGCCTTAAAAACAATCTGCCCCTTATATGTGTTTTGAGGATTTAACATCTTAGAACAATTGATATTACAGGGTATCCATGTGCGAACACCTAGTAATTTAATGGGCATAGTTGGAGCAAATGAGAGGACTTGATTCAAAATCATCACAAAAATTTGTACATCGTCTCAGAAATCCACACTAAGAGTCCTTACCTTTATTGGTGGAGCGTGTTTTTTCTCTTCACTTATTGGTGGAGAAGGTGGAGCAGGTTGTTTCTCTTCATTTATTTCCTAAGAGACATTACCTTTTTCTCTCTCATATTGATTTATGTCATATGTGTTGTATTACCCTAGATTAGATCAAGTTGGACTGAGAGGTGAAAAGAGATATCCTTGTATTTAATTGGATACTAATAGATACCCTCATGTTTCTTTGTCTTTGCTTCTGCTTCTTTTTCCTTTGTCTGTGGTTTAGCCTCTACCGTTGATTTACCAAAATGTAAATGTAACACTCTATATTTTGACTTTAAACCATTAGAACTTTGATTTCATTCATCTTAGTAATTCATTGCTTAGTAACTAATTGAACTTAGTTATACTGATATAGACATTTGAGATGTGTATATCTAGACCTATTTATGTGATGTGTAATGTTATTTTTATTTGTGTATGTTCATAAGTATGAGAATTGTTCAAACATACAAATTTAAATGTGGAATTTTGGTATATGTATAACGGTTCAAGTTATGTTGTGAATGCATAAAAGATGTAAGAAAAGATAAAATAAGCATATGTTTCTTAATTTAACGTTGATACAGATATTGATCCTAATATGAAATTATTATGTATATGCATGGATATGAGTTATACGTGAACTAACGTACAAGTTGATGAGCTACATGATAGCCAAATGATTGTAGTGTTGAGGTAAGTGGGATGTCATAGACATCAAAAATATATTGTATGTTATAAGTTGTACTTATTATTTAATTTATGATTCAAAATATTTTTATGATCTATGGTAAATGTGGTTTTGACAGGATGGACAACTTGCCAAGAGTGGTTGTTTGATGACATGACTTTAAGAACAATAGTTTCACAATATGGCTTGATATAGGATGTTGACCCTAGTCCTATCAAGATGGATGGAGGTATTTCCCACCGAGTATCTTATTAACCATAGTTGCGTCAAGAGGGGTGGAGTTATTTCTCATCGTTTATCCTCTGAAACCTAGAGTTGTGAGAGGGCTATGTGAAGTCACGCTCCCCTAGACGTGTGATGGTGACTACTAGTTTCCTGTTAGGGAATATTGATCGAGATGTATGACATTTTCACTTATAGGTTCTATCTGGAGTTAGGTCAATATAGTTGACGCTCTAACTTAGTCTAGCAGAAAATAATATAGGGTGGAAGATGGAAGTAGGTTAGGAAGGAAGGATGTTTCGTTGTTAGTTGAGAATATTGATTGGGGATTAGATGTGCCATTATTGTTTACTCACTTGGTTCCTACCATGTTTAAAACCCTTTTTTAATTCTCTTTTGATATTTAAAGCATGATAATGAGTTATTGATGAGTTATTGTAATTTTGTTCGTTAAGATTATTAAATGATGTATTTACTTGATCTATTGTCCTACATGTCTTAGTGTGATCATACAAGAACTATGCACTAGAGGCAGTGGTTGTTTATTATTAGTACTTGCATAAGATATGTGTCTGCTAGCTACGCACACATACCCTACACATGTACACTAGTAGAATTAATTAATGTATTAATTATTAAACTATATTTTTAACTATTTAATGGAATGGTTTAATGACTATGTAAATTATATTGCATACAAAAATATCTAATAGCATTAAATATCTTATTTGACTTTGATTGATGGTTTGTATGATGAATTAAATAAGTATGGTTGGTTGCCATGTACATTTGGGAAAAAATTGCCAAGTTGTAGTTATAAGCTAGCATGAGAAGAAAGAATTCACATTTTATTTATTGTTATTTTATATAATTAATTTATATTTTAGTTTATTTATCTTTTCCAAAAAAAATCTAGATAAGGGAGGTTAGTGGATAATAATAAGGGTGGTTAAGGATACATGGGGAAGTGGGTATTGAAACATGATAAATAGGAAGAGAAAGTGGTGATGAAAGGAGGAGGTGGGGAGGTTCGAGTATGTTGAGAGGTTGGATAATTCTTGAGAGATATATTTTGGGATAGTCTTCTTAGAGAATATGTGTTTTTTTGTTCTTGGAGTCACAGGCATTGAGGGCCAAGAAACTGAAAGGTTTCTTAGAGATAGGAATTCAGCTAGGCTATAGGCTGCTAGTTGGCTTGGAGGATTATGTTGTTTCACTTTATGCAAGTGAAAAAAAAAAAGAATGCTTGGAAGCATCTTCCTACTACTGGAAAGACTACATTGCAAATGGTCATCTTCAACATACTAGGGTTGAGGTATTTTATTTGGTATATTTTTTTTATTTTGATATTTTAATCGTAATGTCAACTTCTTATTTATATCATCGTCCTATTTAGATTCGTATATTTTGATTCAAATTTGGAATATTTAGCATTGGAAAAATTGTAAAAGGGTTATGAATATGTTGTAGGCTATTCCATCCATGAAAAAAAAATTTGTTTACACTTAATGCATGTGTTTAAATTATCAAATATTATTTAATATGATCTCATAGTGAAGTGTTACATTTGGTATCAGAGCCATGTTTGAAAACTAGGACCTTAAGGGCCATAAGATGTCAATGACATGCATTCACCATAACACAAGATAATTGGATATTAACACTAAGATATTAACACTCAACATGGTTATTTCTATTGTTAAAACATTGACCTTATTCAAAAGATGTAGAACTTTTAAAACCTTTGAAAATATCTTGGTCAAGGTTTCCTCATTATTCTGCTCCTCATAATTGAAAGAACGCAATTTATTAGAGAACTATAAAAGAAATTTAAGCACAAATATATTTCAATTTAAAATAATGAAAACAACTAATATTCAAAATTGATTGCTCATATGACCAGTATTTAATATTATAGAAGCCACAAAACTTGGATCTACATTCACACAGATAAACAAACGATGTGAGATCAATGATGTGAATCATATAGACACATTTATCTTTACTTGGCATCCTTTATGTTCTTTGTTTAAATGGATGAATTAAATATGAATATAGATTCACATAAACAATGTGTTGATGAGCTCAGGAATAGTGGACACTAAGCTAGAGTATGGGTTGTTAGATACATCTTCAAATATCGATTTTAATTTCATAAGAATAAAAAATACGAACTTGGTCAAATGATTACATAAAGTCGATCTCTAAGAGACATTGATATGTGAATGATACTAATCTATGAAAGAGAAAACACGCAATGTTCTAAAATATGGTTAGTCTTCATAATGTGCAACTAATAATTCCATGGTATTCAGGAACATATAGCGGTATGGAAAGTGAATTTTCACTTTAGATACTCTCAATCTTCACATTCTAATCTAATGTCTTCACCAATGTTTCCTTTCTTTTTTCCAGTTTCCTCAAAACTATGGAAGAAATGTGTATCCACCAACATATGTGGAAAAAAAGGAGAGTTAGAAGCATTGTATTAAAAGAACAATAAACCCATATGTGATAGGCATACCAAAGAGCTAGGTACTGAATAAAATCATAACTTGAACTCATAAGTAAAAAAAAAAATGATTTGGTTCTCCATATTCAATAAGTATTTTAGGTTTGAGGAATTCAAGCAGGGATGCACTATAGTGATTACGAGTTGTCGAAATTCCAATCAAACAAGCAATTCCTCATGAAGTTTTTTCAAAAACCAAGACATCTTCCTACATATGAAGGAATAACATGGAAAATTTGTATGATGTCCTCGTGTAGCATTCCCAGCCACTCACAGGCCAAGAACACTTACTTCCAGTCCCTTCTCTTGACTAATTTGACCCCTATCCTAACTTTAAATAACAAGGATGCATGAAAGATTCGCATGCATTGATCAAGATTGATGCTAAACATAAAAGAAATGAAGCATACGACATGCACAACAATAACCAACAAGCATGCATACTCTAAATATTGAATTCAACGATAAATAAATACACAACGGAATAAATCATACATAGATGAATAATACTATAACCGAGAGAACTTATCTTTAATAAAAGAAACCATCACATGGTTGCAGAGCAAGGACGTTCCACCCAAACGTAAACATTTTTGTTCCAAGTATCAACAGTAATGTCACCCCCAAGCTAGGGATATGAATCTACAAGGATGGTTCTAGAGTGTTACTCAGATTCTCAAACCAGTCGGCACTCAATCTCTCATAGGCTTCTCATCACCCACACCAATCCAAGTACCCATCTTTCTTCTACCCAACCTACACCACCCAATAGAATGGACACTCTCCCTTCTCTGCCACACAGTGCCTTAGGTTGTCCTTCTCCTTCCAAGGCTCTAATGCAGTTGGTCCAGAATCTCCATGTTGAGTGTAACCCACCCAACCCCTAAATACACTTTTAAAGGGTGGGGCATCATAATCTAATTGTTTCTTAACTATCTCAAATCCTAACTCTGGGATCTCCATCGGCTCCTGCTCGTCATGAGATTTCCAACGGTCGTCACCATACTGGAATCTGAGTTCTTGTTTGCAATTTATTTCCTCCCGAAGCTCTTCGGGCGTTATTAGTCATGGACCATGTGGCATCCACGTGGGTCCATTTCCTACATCTCATCTAGAATTCCTCGATGTCCCGGAGCTCCCAATTCTCCTATATCTATGGTGGAGATCCATCCCCCATTAAATATGACGGTGAATCTTCCTCCTCATTAAGGCATACACCTAGGGATAATTCAATGTTTACTGCTTCGGCAAGGAGAACCTCTTTTTGTCTATGCACGAGACCTCTCGGAGTCCCGAAGTCCTGTAATCTTACCACATGGCTCTGGCCTTCATCCTTTTGGTTCCTCTACGACAAAACACCCTGAATCCTTTGGAGTCCTGAAGTCCCAGACTCCTGGAGTCCCGGTCACATCACCAACCACGTTGGCCAGGCGAGCAGGTACCAGAGGCTGACACATAGCAAAGGTCAGGGGTGACACATGTCATGCTCTACTAGGCATAAAGGGTCTATAAAACATCCATATCTCGATGACACGTGGTGCCTTATTTACGGGTCCATGTTACCCTGGATAACATTAGTTAACCACATCAACCCCAGACAAATATCCTTCTAACGTTCTTCAGATATTATGGTCAATATATGACCACGTAGTTCCATATATCCATCACTCTCGTTGCTTCGCTATTCCAAGATTAGGATCTTACCAACTCACCACATCTTGAATTCCCTAGAGGCCAAGTCTCTAGACTATCGAATCTGATGCCACATGTCCCCTACCTGTCAATGATTGAGATTTGCTTTGTCGTTTGTGACTTCATGGGTATTCACACTTTGAAGACTCTTGGTCAAGTTCCTCCAAAGTACCAAGTCTCCAGACTATCGGATATCCTGCCACTTAGCCTCTCATACAATGGCTTTGGTTCAACATATGACATTTGATAGGGAACAAGAGGGGACCACATGTCGCTCCACAACATGTCTTAGTTGGTTGGGAAGTTAAGAGGGGTTCTCAATGAAGTCCTTAGATCGATGGTTGAGAGGGATCCTAAGGATAGACGATCCATGTCACTTCATAAATTCGGTATTCAAGAGTTCGATGTGTAACTTCCAGCTTCCTCCCAGAGCTCCAAACTTTGAACCATGCTCGATCTATTGCCACGTGCACCTAGTGTTCACGGCCAGGATTTACTTTGGCTTGCAGAGTTTAGGGGAAACTCATGCTTTCTTTTGTTTACGCTTTGATACTATCAAATATCTGAACCTTCGAATATTCGTTGATCTATGGACACACATCCCTCTTCTCTCAATGGTCCAGATTACTTCGCGACTCCAAAATTCTGGAGTCTCGGCGTTAGACCACTCCTATTATCCCAGAGTGGAACTTCGTCGGAGTAATTAGTGCTACTCTCCTTACTAGGTTCGATCTAACAGCTGAAAGAGATATCCCCAATGGGTTCCCAAATCCACGACTCTCATCAATTCGTGACTCCGGCCTTAAGTTGTTTCTAGGGTTTTGAAGTCATATGTCCCGGAGCTTCGAATTCTCGGAGTTATAAAGTCATAATAGCTTCACTCCTTTTGAGCTTAGCGAGGAGTTTCCAATCCTGGTTCATATGGAACCATATCGACGTTTAGGGGATACACTCATCTTTTAGCTAATATTTGATTAAGGTTGCGGGTGTGATCCCTTAGTCACATGGGTGAAAGGTTTGAAGGAAGTGCCCTTATTTCACAGAGTTTGAACTTGACATTCCTACTAAGGTAGACTCAAAAGGTCGGCAAGACTTAAACATTCAGTTAATTCTACCCTGAATTTCCTGCAGACTCAAATTCCATAAATCTCTAACAGTTATACTGAGATAAATGGAAGTTCTTGTAAATAAAACAGTTCACTGAAGAAAACGAGCATTTCTAATAACTATTCAAACACTATAAAACTCAAACATAAACACAGAAATTCAATCATTGCATCCACGATATTACACAGAGTATGAAAATACTTATCAGAACTAGAAAACATGAAGCGACTACTGAAAGGGGCGCTCATTTCCACCCAACCATAGGTACAGACACTTCTGACGAATTTACCACCGGCCACCCCCAAGCTAGACCTTGACACTCTGAGAGAGAATCTTTCTTCTTGCTCAATGACAGTCAGGGATGGAGTTTATCTCCTCCTCCCATAGGATCTTGGCAATCGGTTCTCTCTATACCAAGTAAGGAGGTCTGCGTGAGTACTTTCATAGTCACTTGTCAGCCTCGTTTATCAGCTTGTAGTGAAACCCTTCCCATGGATTTTTACATCCAAAACGAGCTTGCTTCTCAATTTTTGTCTCAACTCCAAAGNTTCTACCAGCCATGATTTAACATGTTAACTTGTTTCTATTTACATTTCTCAACAGCTTGAGGGGAAACATAGCTCAAATTAGAACCAGAGTCAATTAAAATGGAAACATGATGGTTGGAAATCGTACCTTCCATCTCCACCACTAAATCTTGGTGGTCATCTTGTCTATTATCCAAGGATGCATAAATTTGTGGCATGCTCCTAGCCACATAATTGATTGTGGTTGCCTCTTGGACGTTGTAGACCCTCTTATTTTTCTTCTTCTTATGTGGACAATCCCTCAGCAGATGTTCTTCTCCAAAACCCCAACATTTCAAAGGTTATCTCTTTGTGTTATCAATTTTACTTGGGACAGCTCCGAATGTTTTATTTCCACTATGGGATGGAAATTTGTGTTGATACACACTTCTGGCAGGAAGGCTCATCCTAGAGATTTTCTCGTGGTTCTTAAATATTGAATATTTAAACCCCTTCTTCTTGAATCTCGAATTGTTTCTCTTCTTCCAGTCTTCATGAGGTTTTGTCTTACTCTTGAATTTCTCATAGCAGTACTTTTCCTTTCAAATAGAATCTTCTAAAGTATTTGGCTCATAAAACTCAATTATTTCCTAGTACGACTAAGGTAATCCACTAATAAATTGTTGCATCTTTACTTTTTCATCCTTTATGTAGGGCACATACCTCATCATCTCGAGAAAATTGTTGATATATTCATCTATGGTGAGTTGTCCTAGCTTGAGTTCATATAACTCCTTGGTTTTCCCACCAAAGTAATTTTCTAATAGATACTTCTCCTTGAAGTATTTCTAAAATTGTTTCCATGACAAGTCCTTCTCATGGATTCCCTTCACATTCCTAAGGTCCTCCCACCAAATGGAAGCCTTCCCATTCAGGTTGAAAATGGTTATCTGAGCCTTTAATTTTTCAGATTAGTCATGGAATTTGAAGTACTTCTTCAAGTTGAGTAGCCAAACTTCTACTTCTTCCCCCTTCTTAATATCTCCATTGAAGGTGGGTGGCTTGGCTTTCTTGAATTCTTCAGGGTCATTACACTTGGACTGTTTCCTCTTCTTTCTTCTTATCTGGGAATGGGAACTAGTTTTTCCACTAGAATATTTCTTAGAGTTGTCAGTGTCCTCAAAGGAATATTCCGGTGAATGTCTCTTGGCCCCATGTTGGTCCTTCCTTGAGGTTCTCCTCCTAGTGTGGCCACTTTCAGGACCATGATTTTGTATCTTGGGTGGACTTGGAGTTTTCTTAGTATGATGCATGTCCACATGACTGGCATATGGACCATGTTGCAGTTGCCTTTGTATGTATGATAGACTTTGCAATAAGACTGCATTAATTTCAGTCTGCTTTTCCTGATCCTTTATCAGTCTTTCATTTTCAGCCTTACAACTCTATAATTATTCCATGAGGCTTCTTATAGTTTCTTCCAAATATGGAGGGGTTTCCACCGCCCTCCTTTCATCATATTCTTCCTCTCTATTGTGGGATATTTTCCCCAACTCATGGTGTGTCACCATCCCTTACATTGTAGTTTTCCTTATGTTCACTCACTACTTGAGTGTTGATAAAACATTTCCTATTAGTTAATGAACTACCAATTTATGAATAACACATATCATTGCAAAGTGAAGTCAGCTTATTTATTTGGAAACATTAGCAGCATACAGTGTAGATTTCTAAAACAGTAGAAGGTTTAATTTCTCTCTTCAGTAGAGGTTCAGAAGAGTTTCTTATAGAAGGGTGTAAGGTAGGGTGTTACCCCTTAAATTTCTCTAATAATATTCTTAAATGACTCGTGCATGAGCCCAAGCAGACCAAGTGTTGTGTCCATGCTCTGATACCAATTTGTAACACACCCAACCCCTAAATACTCTTTTAAAGGGTGGAACATCATAATTTCATTTTTCCTTACTATCTCAAATCCTAACTTTGGGATCTCCATCGGCTCCTGCTCGCCACAAGATTTCCAATGATCGTCGCCATACTAGAATCTGAGTTCTGGTTTGCAACTTATTACCTCTCAAAGCTCTTCAGGCATTATTAGTCAAGGGACATGTAGCATCCACGTGGGTCCATCTCCTACATCTCATCCAAACTTCCCCAATGTCTTAGAGCTCCCAATGCTCATGTATCTACGGTGGATATCCATCCCCCATTAAATCTAACGGCGGATCTTCCTCTTGGTTAAGAAATAGGCCTAGGGATAATTCGGTGTTTGGTGCTTCAGCGTGAAGTGCCTCTTTTTGTCTACACATGAGATCTCCCGAAGTCCCATAAGCTTTCCACATGACTCCGACCTTCATCCTTTTGGTCCCTCTACGGTACTACACCCTGAATCCTCTAGAGTCCCTAAGTTCCAGACTCTCAAATTCCCAGTCACATCACTAACCACGTTGTCCAGGTGAGCACGTACTAGAGGCTGACACGTAGCAAGGGTCAGGGGTGGCATGTGCCCTCGTCAGGGGGTGACACATGTCAGGCTCTAATAGGCATAAAGGGTCTACAAAACGTCCATATCCCAATGGCACATGGCACCTTATTTATGGGTCCATGTCACCCTAGATGACGTCAGTGAACCACATCAACCCCAGAAAAACATCCTTCTAATGTCCTTCAGATCTCACGGTCGAGATCTGACCACGTAGGTCCATATATCCACAACTCACATTGCTTCACTACTCTGGGCTTCGGAACTAACCAACTCACCACATCTTGAATTCCCCAGAGGCCAAGTCTTCAAACTATTGGATATTGCATTACGTGTCCTATAACTATCAACGGTTGAGATTTACTTCGCCTTTCGCGACTTCAGGGGTCTTCACACTTTGAATAATCTTGGCCAAGTTCCTCCGGAGTACCAAGTCTCTGGACTATCGGATATCCTACCATGTAGCCCCGTATCCAATGGATCTGGTCTAACAGACGACATTTAACATGGAACAAGAGGGGACTACGTGTCACTCCATGAAGTGTCCTAGTTGGTTGGGCAGTTAAGAGGGGCTCTCAACGGAGTCCCTAGATCGACGGTTGAGACAGATCCTGAGGATCAACAGTCGAGACAGATCATGAGGATCAATGGACCATGTCACTTTGTAAATTCGACATTCAGGAGTTCAGCATGTAACTTCAAACTTACTCCCAAAGCTCCAAACTCCAAACCACATCTGATCTATCACCACATACACCTAGCGTTCACGACCAGGATTTACTCTGGCTTACAGAGCTTCGGGGAAACTCATGCACTCTTGTGTTTATTCTTTGATACTGCAGAATATCCGAGCCTCCAAATAGTCATTGATATGTGGACATGCGTCCCTCTTCTCTCAACAGTCCATATTACTTCATGACTATGACATTAGAGAGTCTCGACATTAAACCACTCTTATTCTCCCGAAGTGGAACTTCATCAGAGTACTTAGTGCTACCATCCTTACAAGGTTCGATTTAACAATTGAGAGAGATATCCCCAATGGGTTCCCAGATTTATGGCTCTCATAAATTCCTAACTCTGGCCTTAAGTTGTTTTCTAGGGTTGTGAAGTCATATGTCTCGGAGCTCCGAATTCCTGAAGTTCCGAAGTCAAAATAACTTCACTCCTTTTGGTCTTAGTGAGGAGTTTCCAACCCTAGGTCATATGGAACCATATCTAGGTTAAGGGGATACACTCAGCTTTTAGCTGAGATTTAATTAAGGTCGTGGGTGTGAGGCCTCGGTCACATTGGTGAAAGGTTTGAAGGAAGTGCCCTTCTTTCACAAAGTTTGAACTTGACATTCCCACTAAGGTAGACTCAAAATGTTGGCAATCTTAAAAAATCAGTTAATCCTACCCCAAATTTCTTGCAGACTCACATTCCATAACTCTCTAGAGGATATACTGAGATAAATAGAAGGACATGTAAATATAACGGTTCACAGAAGCAAACGATCATTTCTAATAACTATTCAAACATTGTAAAAATCAACCATAAACATAGACATTCAATCAACACATCCATGATATTACACAGAGTATGAAAATACTTATCAGAACTGGAAAATGTAAATTGGATGTTGAAAGGGGTGCTCGTTTCCACCCAAACATAAGCACAACCACTCCTGATGGATTTACCATTGGCTACCCCCGAGCTAGACCATGATGCTCTGAGAGAGACTCTTTATCCTTGCTCAATGACAGTCAGGGATGGAGGTTACTCTCCTCCTCCCACGGGATATTGGAAACCAATTCTCTCTATACCAGGCAAGGAGTTCTGCGCGATTACTTCCACAGTCACTCGTCAGCCTCATTTATCATCTTGTATCGAAACCCTTCCCATGAATTTTTACATCCAAAATGAGATTGCTTCTCAATTTTCCTCTCAATTCCGGAGTTCAACATCGCTCTCTTCTCTTCTTAAGATCGTTCTCTCCACTCTTCTTCCTTGTAGATATACCTTTGTCCCCCCGAATTAATTCCTTTCTTGACCTCCTTAGCAAGGTTGCGTGGGTCTGTATCCCAACTCATGGTCAGGTCTGGAAGCCTTACAAATGGGTACCCTGCCCCATCTCCTCATTAACTCTTGAGGAGGCCTTCCAACTACCAACCTGACTGGTAATTCATTTATGGGTCAGAGGACTGTTGAGCAATTACATCCAATAAGTACTGGATTAGTGAGGGTCATGTCAACCATTCTTGGTTTCCCTCACCATCTCTCTCATAGCATCGATGGTCTATATTGGAAAACTCCCCCCTTTCAACAGTTGTGCAACATATATTCATTTTCTATTAATAACAGAAAATACATACATTGACCCTTTTATACAAGGGTTCATCAAATCAAACATTCACACATATCTAATCCACCATAGTCTCTTGGCCAATTATAGTTATATTTACAAACTGGGGGAAACAGGGGTATTACACTAAGACTCTCAGGACTCACAACTGTGAGAAAATCTGGATACAGGCCAAAGCATCTCAGACATGCAGGCCTCAAATCATGGTTGGATTACACCAGCATTCTCTACAACAATACCATGGCTACTCTTCAGTAGTTTTTCTTCCTTTCCCGAGCCAAGACACGGATGCAGAAAGATGAGTGGGTGAAAGAATGAATGGAGTGAAATCTCCACGAGAGAGGTGAACAATGATCAAGTGAGTGAACGAGTGAATGAATGAATGTGTGAGTGCGTGAGTGAAAAATGAGTGAAGCGACCATCAACAGAAAAATAATGAGAATGGGAGTGAGAGAGAAAAAACGAACCCCCCAACAGACCAGGGATGGGTTTATGTAATTCTTGGAAATCAAGAACCTCATGGCCTTCCCCCAATAATCTCACGTAATTGATTTCCTCCATTAAACAAAATGGGTAGTTAAAAAAATGAACACTTAGCCCCTCAAGCCCCTCTCTTGTGGAATCATAGACCCCTATAACTCTAGTCCTTGTTTTTCTAGTAGCCAATGATGTATTTATTATTAATAATGATCAAAACATTACATTTCTTAGGCACACTAGCCTCTTTTAATTGTTTGGGCACTCTGTCCTCTCAACAATTAAAAAATACATTATTTAATATGGGGCTCAAAACCTGGGGTGTTGCATCCCCTCCCCCTGATTTTGGAACTATCCTTGGTGCATATACAAAATAGGAATCAAAATTCCAAAATTTATTCAAAAAGATGTGGGTACTTTGCCCGCATCGCATCTTCATGCTCCCAAGTAGCATCTTCAGGACCGTAGTAGGTCCACTAAAATTTTACCAGCTCTATAGCTCGATTCTAGAGCATTTTGACTTTTTTATCCAATATTCACACTGGCTAGACCTGAAAGTCTCCCTCTGTCTCTACCTGAATCAGATTCCAATCAATAACATGGTTAGGATCATGTACATATTTCTTTAGCACAGAGACATTAAATACATTATGCACATTCATGGAAGCAAGCAATGCAAGCATGTATGCAACTGGCCCTATTTTGTTCAATATCTCAAATGAACTACAGAATCTGGTTGCTAGCTTTGTACAACTACCCAACTTCAAAGATCTCTTCTTGGGCTTCACTTTCAAAAGAACATGCTCCCCCACTTTAAATTATCTTGTTGTCTTATTCGTATCTGCATAAACTTTTTGTCTATCCTGAGCTTCCTTTAAATTTTGCTTAATATTAACCATCTGGTCTTCCATTTCCTTGAGCAACTCTGGCCCAAGTACCACTCTATCTATTGGGTTGTCTCATCTCACTAGAGTATTGCATTTCTTACTATATAAAGCTTCAAATGGGCTCATTTTCAATGAATCTTGATACCAATTATTATAGGAAAACTCAACCAAGTGCAAGTAATCTCCCCACTTATATGGCTTATCCATCACATACATTCTCAACATGTCTTCAATTACTCAGTTGACTCTCTCTATATACCCATCTAACTGTGGATGGTAAGTTTTTCTAAAGTTCAGATTTGTACCAAATCCTTTAAATAATCCCTTCCAGAAATTTGAAGTAAACTTTGTGTCTTTGTTCGAGACAATTGTCTAAGGTATCCCTTGAAACCTAGCAATCTCCCTCATGTAAATTTCTGCAATATTAGTTGTATGTGTTGTTTTTGCAGGAAAGAAATGAGCAGCCTTTTTCAATTTGTCAACCACTACCATGATTGAATCATGTTGTCTTATTGTCTTGGGAAATTTAGTTATAAATTCAATGGTTATCACTTCCCACTTCTTCTCTGGAATTGGTAATGGTTGTAACAAACCCGTTGGGTGCCTATGCT
>JZKD02S0171883.1:11526-23075 GCA_000966675.3 Picea glauca | reverse complement strand
TGTGTGTGTATCAAAAATGTCATGAGTACATAGGTGAGCATGAACGCCTCAAAACATAAGTTTCGATATACATAATGGGGCTTATGCCCTCAAAAAATATGCAAAGGTGCCCTTGGCACATAATAGTCTAGCCTATCTAATCTCTGGGCCTATTAGCCATGTTGTAGTGAATGACGACGTTGTCCAAATGTCGGAAAATATGGACCCAGTTATGTGTCACCCCCACTAGATGAGGTTGCATGGAAGGCGGGAGATCCTTGATCTCATCAATAGGAACTGTATGAGTGAGCACGGTGAGGTTGCGCTCTACCCTCCTCATAACTCTCTCAGCCTCTCTAGTTGGAGGTCCCCCTGCGGCTGTTGGTCCACCGGCTACTGCTGGTCCCACCTCTGTTTGAGGATGTTGTCGGGTCCTCGTGAAGTCCGTTAGGAACACTAGTCCCACATATCTACATAACAGATAGAAAATTCAATACTCTGATACATATAAAAATGATATATATAAAAACAATTAAAAATTAAATAACTTAAAAAAAATGTTACCTAGATCTCCTCGCTCCTCTCCGGGAGGCATGGGCATGTCTGGATCTCTGGAAAAGTTGATTCTAGCATAGGGATAGTCCTATATCGTTGGAATCTATCGTTCCCACCAGTCAAATAATTTGTCATCAAAGGCCTCTATGGTCCCCCCTCCTCCCTATCGTGGCAGCAGTGTTGCCCATCTGCATACTGCTTGGAGGGAGGCCATGTGCCCCCGTACAGTCTCTTTGGGACTTAGACTGGGAACTCTCGAAGAAGAAGAATGAGAAAAGGATAGTTCCAAACCCGAATTTCTTGTTGTTGCACTCTCGACACTCTGTCAACTGCCTCTTCATGCATGTGAGCATGGTCATACTCCAGTCATATATATGTGCCTCCTATAATTGAATCGCACAATGCATGTGCGCTCGGGAATCCTGGTGAAGGGTCGCGGATCTAGTAATCCGCCCAATAAGTAGTAAGATCACTCTTAGAGATAAATTGGTGATACTGTGAATTGGCACTTGAGAACCTACCTTCATCATTGTCAGCCTCATAGTACATCTTGATGTAGACCTCAATGTTAAAAGTCCTAGGGGGGAATGTTTGCATATTAAATGGTTCCCCTCTCTTCGAGAGGCCATTCAAGAAGTAAATGTCCTCAGTCGTTGGATTCAATGGTTGTCCCTCTATCATGAATGCCTCTACATGCGAATGACAGTAGTCAACTAGGGTATTTAGTAGCCTGGTTTGTGCCCTCATAAATGGACACCAGAAGAACTTCCACAACCAACATTGTTTCAATGTGGCAATGGAAGCAGAGTCCTCATCGACCAGTACATCAATTTCCTCATGTTCCCTCTCCCTCCAATGGACATGCATCTTGTTCCATGGTAGATAAAAAGAGAGTTAGCTCTTGAATTTTATTTTGTTTCAATCCTTTTGAGGGTGTACATGGGTTATTTTGGCCACATTCGTATATATACATTCGCAAACTATTTTCTGCCTACTTACATACGTGGGATATCCTTGGACATCCCGTGTACATGCATGGCTTCTCTTTCTAGGAGAGCACGCCCCCTCAAAAAAAAATGCATAAAGAAGGAATTGAAATGCAGGAGGGATACATTTGTGCTTACTTGGTCCAAGAGGAAGTTTGTTTCGTCCTCTGAAGCTCCCATAATCAACTTCTTTAGCAAAGGGTTTGTTTTACATTTTGGTCAATTTTCAAATTGCAATGGTGAAATTGAGTTGTCAGTTTCTATTTATAGACTTTTTTGGCCCTTTTTTCCACTTTTTAACCCCCTTTGTCGGGTTTTTTTGGCTCAGAAATCATTTAATTTCGTTCCTGAGTTTCTTATTGGATGTTATGATACACTTTTCCTTTTGGTTTGGTAACTTTTGGGGGGATGGGTCACTTTAAATATCCTTTGGTAAAAGTCATTTTTTCCTACTTTTTTGCATATAATTTAGGTTTTCACCTCCACTTTCTGCATCTCGTTGTCTTTTCCGCCTTTCCATAGGATTGATCCCACCGAAGTGTGACACAGAACCTTCATTGTTTTTTTAGAAGTGTCATGATTAGGTGGTAGATCCTACCTTTACATGGATTCCCTAGATAGATCCTTGTTGCATTTTGGCATCCATGTTGTCTATAATGAATTTAGGCTTTGGAGTCCTTGTTATTCCTGTCATGATTACGATATTGAGCCTCATTCATCTGATGCACCATAATTATTTGCCTCACCCTCGGGACTCCCAAAATGAGCAAGCTTTGTTTTCTTTCAAGCTCGCTTTGAAATCCGAAAGCAACTTCCGATGATACTACATTTATGTTTTTCAATATTTTATGGATTAACTGAGAAAAGTAACCTCCTAGAGTTTTCTTTAATCCCTTTTCATACTCTCTAAACATGAAAATATTGTCGAGCGATCTTGTTTCCCTTCATGTTCACTAGACTCAAATCTAAAGGCACATATTTTCAGTGGTATTTTACCCATTTTTCGGTTTAGATGGTCAATTGTACGAACAAAGGTATACTCTAGGAACCTCAGTTCGCTAGAAGAATATTCTTGGGTATAAGTTTAACCCTTTTCGGGCCTAAGGGACTAAATTTATGAAAAAGGAACATTCTCCTTCATTTTCATTTATCACCTTTTTCGGGCCTCAGAGATTACTTACAAAAAAGGAACCCCCACAGAGTCCACAATTAAGCTCTTTTTAGACTCCCTAAAATTGAAAAGATCATTGAGTGACCTTGTTCCTTTACACTTGTTAAATTGGTCCAGAAGAACATCTACTGGAATGAGTTTACCCCTTTTTTCTGGCCTGTAGATTATAAAGGAAAAAGGTACACCTCGAGAGATTCATCTCATCTGGAGAGTTCTCCTCAGTAAATTTTATAATTTTTTAAGCTAAGGGGACTAAATTCAGAAAAAGGTTTTGATTCCATAGTTAAGATTTTTTCCCCCTCCTTAAAATTGAAAATATTTCTGAGTGATCTTGTATTTGTCACACTTGTTAAAATTGTTTTGAATAGGCGTATTTTTGGTGCTATTTTATCCCTTTTTCAAACCGACTAGAATATCTCCAAAAAAGGAACTCTTTGGAGTCTTCTTTTACTTTTTTTTCAGACTCTAAACATGAAAAAACTATCGAGCTTACCTTCTCTGAGATCGTTAAAAATTACATTGAAGGGGGTTTCATTGTGTCTTGCTAATTGCATTTTCATCTCTGTGTCTTTGGCCTAATGCCGGCTCCATGTTTCTCTCAAATGAACCTTTGAATCATGCCTTATACACAAGCCTTGTCTCACTTTGCCTCTACGACCTGACACCTTGACCCATGGAGGAATTTTCCCCGAGTGTCCTTTCCCTGCACATGTCTCCTTTCTCTAAGAATTAGTGTGTTCCTTTCGCCTGGAACTAGTATGATTTCTTGTGACACTTGTTCCTCCATTGTAGCATATCATTCTTTATTCTTTTTCAAGATCTTTAAAAAATTGAAAAAGAAAAAAAAAAAAAAAAAAAAAAAACCCAAAAAGAGGGGACGGGAAATATGTATTATTTTTTTCCATCAAAATGAGTCTCCCTTAAACAAAGCATATCCTTTCGTTTGTTCATCAAGAATTTGGATATAATATGACCTTAGGAATTTGTTATTGCTACATAGAGTTGTGTCATCCTCCATTTGGTTACTCTTACAAAGACATGGAGAGTTTGTGTTGCCTCCTCCATCGTGAACTTATGTCAATGTCATGCTTCCTGAGTCTGATCATATTTTGTTCTTTTGTCCAAGGGAAGTTTCACCAAACCTAAGTCGGTCTTTCTGCAGTTTTTCTCTTGACCTCATGACCTGAATATCCCGAAATTCCAGTCAAGTCCTGATTCAAAATCAACGAAGTTCTCTGCCTGATCATCGAGATCCTCTTGTATTTTTCCGACAAGTCGTCAAAGACCTTGGGGTAGTGAAATCATACACTCACCTTGTACTCCTACCTGATCCTTTAGTATCTTGAAGTTGTTTCTCAGTCTATGAAGACCTCATCTCCATCCATCGGACGTTATCGGATTCTTGAAGATGGATACTATACTTGTATATCTTTGATTTTGAGATGCAGATCCGATGTGTATTGCTTGCGGCTACACTTTATATAGTTATATGACATGTATCTGCAGTGTATTTGATTGGAGGCCATGATTTATTTCATCCCGAGTATGGGTATGCCTGCCTCGGAGAGACAATTGTTATTTACAGATGGCACCTCCCGAACTCTAGTCTCGGGCTCACTCGTTTTTGTACATTGGTGAATATTTTGCAATGTATTTTGGCCATCAGATGTTATTCTGACCTCACACATTAGGGGGCATCTATTATAACCCTAAATTTCTCTACACATGCATACATGGTCTTGGCCCTCTTACTTGCATTTTTTTCCAAAGCACTGTGGAGTTTCTCTTCTTAAAAACCATTTTTTTGAATATGTACATGGCCTGCAACATTACTGCCCACATACATACACTTGTTGCACCACTACAACTTGCGTACATATGCATGTTGCACCATTACAGCTCACGTATACTTGCAAAAGTTGAAAGGAATTCGTTGAGATTACGTGTTATTGGGTAGTTTCCAAACCAATCCACCTGCTATAGCCCGTCACCCAACCGAATAACCATCATTTTGTCATATAAAAGGATGCTTTGGGGTCTCATTCCAAATCTGAGGATAAGAACAGTCAAACTATGGCTGATTTCACTTCCCTCCTTCCCCAAGATATTGCAGCCCTTTTGTGAAAATGTTCTCAACATTCCATCATTATCCCCTTTTACCCCATTTAACCCATTCGCTTCCCAAGAAAATATCAGAAGGTTGAGAGGAGAATTGTATACAAAGGTGCACTTGGATCTTGGTGAAGAGGAGCCTGGACCAGGTTCACGGAGCGGTAGTCGACTTTGATTGTAAAGGTATAATCATTGTGTTATTAATAAAATAATTACTTTTCCTGTCCCAAATGATGGTGTCATTAATAATTTTCTCCGTTTATGTATGACAATATAACATCTATCCCTAACATGTATATGGAATAGCATTCTTGTAGTTTTTTGTTTCAATATTTAGATGCAGGTCATCCCTGGGAGGAGGCATGCAGTCAATGAAACTTCCAAGTGCGAGGAGGTCATCACTAGATGTGGGATTCGAGGTATAGTTACCCGATCTCCTTTTTCTTTCTTTCTTCATATGATTTTTGGTATGTTTGGGGTCTCTTAGAGAATTAATTGAATTTTAGACAGTTAATCGATCTTCCTACATTTCGAACCCTGGTGTAGTCATAGGGGGGTTTTTCCTTCTTTCAAGGTGGTGTAAGAAAAAATATATTCCAAGAAAACTTTGTAATCAATTCCTTACTAAAGATCATCAAAATCAATATTGGAGCATATGGATTCCTAGTAATTGGCTTAAGGAATAATGGAGAAACATCATGGTTGTGGTTCAAAAGTTCATCACATGTGAAGATAGGTTTTCTACCACGTTTTTTTACCATATGATATTTATTTTGCATTTAAATGGGGATAGTAAGATGAATATTCCTTTCTTCTTGTTGAAAAGTCTAGATAAAATGAAAAATAAGATTAAAACCCATCTAGAGAGTGCTCAAAATATCCTTTTTCATCAAGGGCTCGTCAAGGTACTCGTTATGCGAGAATTGAGCAAGACTCAAACTTCATGGGAACCGTTTTTAGCTTCATATGTCTTTAAGACACATAACAAGGAACTCAAAAATCTACCCCTACAAAAAATACTAGTATTCCCAAGGAAGCAAGCAAATCAACAAAGAATTCTAAAATGGAACAAGTAAAGGCTCCATCTATCACAAGGGAAACTAGTTCAAGAAGAAAGAAGTTTCTCTTTCAGGAAGGGAGCACATTAGAACATAGGCTAGTATCTATCATAGTAAAACATAGTTCTCTTGAATATAAGAATGTATGTACTAGGAAAAGAACCAGGAAGGATACAAAGGAGTCAAAATCACCTCCTAAACAAGATGCAATTGAACCTGTAAAGGAAAACACATTTATGGAAAATGAGAAACCTAAAGTTACAAGGCAGACAAAGAAAAGTAACAAAATCACCCAACATAAGCATAAAGGAAAGTAGTCAGTAGGTACATCACGAAAACTTAGAACTCACCCTACAAACAAATTCAGGCTAAATGAAAATTTCAATTTTGATCCTTACTTGAAGAATGATAAGCCAGTCATTATTGATGATGATAATCCTGAGAGTAGTCCAGCTGATACAGGTAAGAGAGAAAAGGTCGTAAAAAAACTCAAAGACATGAACATGAAGAAAACCATAGCTCTTAATTAAAAAAGACAAAGAGTAATTTCTGAAATTGGAATTCCAAAGCAAGATGATGAAGCAGAGCATAAACATAGTCACATCCATTTGATGTCTAAATTACCATAACCTAGTGATGAGAAGATGTTATCTCCTTCACTTGTACCATTAGGAGAAAACACTATGGATATGTCATTTAAAATATTTAGGTATTTGAAAATGCACCCAACAGTCATAGGTTGTATATTGATCTTAATGAACTAGCTATTGAAGAAAATCCATGGACAAAAAAGGTTGAAACAGGGGAAACATCAAAGGGGAATAAATCTAGAAATTCAAAGAATATCATTAAGAATCTCAAAGAGCACTAAAAAAAACTAGAAAAACTAAACTCCAAGCTACAACAGAAATTAAAGAAGTTGGTAGAAAAACACAACAATCTCTGTAAATTTTCTAGAAGGCTAAGGAAGAAAAATATTAAATTGTATTGCACTGGGATAGTGCTCAAGACTAATTTTCTTTGGGAGAAGCATAAACACAAAAACCCTATCCAAGGATGAAGAAAGTATGGTATTTTTGTAAAAATGCAGGTTTCATCATTTTTTGCTCGAGCTACAAAAAGGTTGTTCTTTTTGCAGCTCCCTTATTTTGGAAACTATTAAAGAACTACAGGAATCTGAAGTCCTTTTATTGTGACAAGTTCGAAGATCGTGAATTGTGAAGACAAAATCAAGTTGAATATTCTCCCCTACATATTTTTCTCCAAGTTATTATTCTATATTACATTCAGTTGTGGATCAAAGGCTATTTTGGAGAATTCAAAGATGTGATCCATAGAAAGATGATCTTGACCTAGAAATTAGGATTCTAGTTTTCATTATTTGATGTAAGTAGTTCAATGTTGTTATATTGAATTTGGGTATATCGAATATATGGTCATAAATGAACCTACTTTTTAGGATCTAAGATCTGATTTTGTATGTATTCCTTATCTATAAAAGGAGTATCAAAAGAGAGAGAAGGGGTCAGTTTTTGGGTGTTGGAAAGAACAGATAAGTCTAGAACGATTGTAAGTGAGATTAAAGCCTGCAAAACTTTGTACTCAAGGAATCAAACATCATGATGGTTGGATTGTTAATATATGTACTTCTATGCTTGTCTGATTTGAATGCAATGGAGATTACTGCAAAGCATTGATTTCTTCTTGATTTGGTTTTGATTTCAGTGAATGATTTACTGTTAAATTATGTGTTTCTGGAAATTTGTATTCAATTACTTGTTTCAGGTTTAAGATATACTTTTGAAATTGAAAATCAAGTTAACAAAAGTGAACAAATTGTTGGCTTGTAACCTATGTTTCTTTTGCTTTTTCTTCTATATCCATTGTTTATTTATCTAGTTTATCAATTTGAATTCCCTTGAATAAATCAAGTGTTTTTTATTACTTAAATTAAATTGAAAGATTGTCACCAGACCTATAATATTTCAACCTAACCCAACTAACTAATTCATAATCCAAACAAAACAAATTTTTCAATAACTAAGGTGCCCTAGATTTTCCCTATAACGGTCTAGTGNATCATAAATTCTTTCCAATTACGAATACAAATACATAAATGAAACTTATGAGGAATGGAAAATCACATTCTTTACTACTCTGGAATCCATAAAACACAGATCATTCATGAATTCTTCATAAACAATCATTCCATTTAAGTAAGAAGAAAAATGATATGATAGAGTACATAGACACACAAGTATGAAAATAAAATCACAGAGATACTTCAATGATGAGACATATGTATTAAATATGGTTTTTGAATAAAATGATAAACTTTACAATAAGATGCCAAATCAAAAAAATGAACCTCCTCTTCCAAAAGGAAGATCCCCCCAGCTACATTCCAAATCCCAGACTTTATAGCCTATTACAAACTATTACTCACTTTTTGGAAATAATATCTATCACTAAACTAAAAATAGATCCTCGATCTTTTGCAAAAAAACTTGAAATGCTGAGATTGAATTTTAGCAACTGATTCTTATCCATCAAATATGGGATATGGATTTGTTGTTGATTTATTTCTTTCCTCTAAAATCTCCTCCACCTGTCATCAATCTCCCTAGAATCTTGTAATTGCAAGGTTCTCTGCTACCTAATACTCTGTCACTTATTCACGCATGTTCTTTATTGTTTTCGTAGACTAACAACTCCAAGGTAATGGAAATTTTGTCTTCACATGAGGAGAGCACAACTTGTATATATTTCCATCCTTTCCAAGAACTACAAAGACCCTTTTTGGCATTCAATGCATCATAATCCATCAAGACATCATCGCAACTTCTCTTGGGAAGGATAATATCCTTCATGAATGGTTTATATAAAATTATCCCAACCACCTCTTCACCTGTAACACTAGAATAAAACACTATGGATATTCCATTTACAGATATTGATATATCTGAAAATGCACCCAGCAACTGCTAGCGGGAAAATTCCCCTATAACTATACTAGGGTTTAAAGTATAGACAGAGAAAATGACCCCCTAAAGTCAATCTAGTTTCTACACTACCCCAAACATACCAAAATATATGAACATAGAGAAGTGGAAGAGAAGATCAGTAACCATACCTTTTATCCAATGTTAGCTGATGATCTCCTCAAGCTTGGTAGCTCTCAAGGCTGCAAGTCTCCTCCCAAAGTAGACCTGCATCCAAAACTAGGAAACCAAGGATACAAGCATGCTGTTTATATTCATAAATTAGGGTTAGATATCAATTGTTATGTATAAATCAAATAAAATACATAAAACATCATCATTTGGGACAAGGGAAAAGAGATTATTTTATTCATTAATGAAATATTGAAGCTTACAATCCTTACAGGCTGATGCTCCGCGAACCTAGTTCGGCGAAAGGTTGCAAATTCTTGGGCAAGGAAAGGAAGGGAAAATGGGCAGAGTTTCACCGTTATAATGCTTGGTTCTAGAATGAGACCCCAAGGCCTCCTATATGACAAAATGATGGTTATTCGGTTGGGGGATGGGCTATAGCAGGTGAATTTGTTGGGAAACCTCCAATAGCGCGTAAATTCCACCAAATTCCTTACAAGTTTTTAATTTCTGAAACTTTTGGAGGTATACGGGGGCTATTTAGTGTGTATAAAGCGTATGTAAACGGTATGTATAGCATGCAGCAAGTGTATTTACATGGGTAGTAGTGTAGCAAGGCTCGTACATGCTCTAAAAATTGGTTTTTTAAATAGAGTTCCTCAACAGTGATTTGGCAATTTATGCAAGTAAGAAGGCCAATGCCATGTATGAATGAGTAGGGAATTTTAGGGATATAACAGATGCCCCCTAATGTATGAGGTCATAAGAGAAAATGATGGCCAAAATAAATTACAATATATTCACCAATGAGAATGCACGAAATAGAGTGAGCCTGGGACCAGAGTTCGAGAGGTGCCATATGCAAAAAAACAATTGTCTCTATGAGGCGGGCATCCCCATGCTCGGGATGAACTAAATCACGGATGCCAATCAAATACACTGTGGATCCATGTCATATCCCTATATAAAGTGTAGCCGCAAGCAATACACAGTGGATATACATCTAAAAATTAGTCGAAGATATACAAGTACAATATGTATCTTCAAGAAGCTAGTGGCACCTGGGGTTGGATATGAACACTTCATAGCTCGAGAAACAAATTCAAGATCTTAAAAACTCAGGTAGGATTGCAATGGGAGTGGAAGAGTCACTACTCTGAGGTCTTCAACAATCCATCGGGAAAATACTGGAGGATCTCAATGATCAGGGAGAGAACTTCGTCATTTTTTAATCTGGATTTGATTGGACTCTCGGGATGGACGACTCATGAAATTCAAAAGAAAAACTGTAGAAAGTTTGACTCAGGTTGGGTAAAACTTCCCTTAGACAAAAGCAAGAAAGATGATCAGACTCAAGCAGCATAACATTGACATAAGTTTGTGACACGGGAGGCACCACAAACTCTACATATGTTTGGAAGAGTAACCAAATGGAGGAGGACACGGCTCTATGTAGTGAGAACAGATTCCTAAGGTAAGACTATATCCCAATGCTTGACAAACAAACGGAAATATGTGCTCTGTCCAAGGGAAACTATCTTTGATGCCGGAAAAAAATGTTTATTTCTCGTCCCCTCTTTTTGGAATATTTTATTTTTTGTCTTTTTCAATTTTTAAACGAGCTTGAAAAAGAATAAAATAATGCTAAGTGACAAAGGAGAAACGAGTGTTGTGAGAAAGCAAACTGGTTCCAAGCACATGGAACATACTAATGTTGAGGGTAAGGAGACATGTGTGGGATAAGGACACTCGGGGAAAATTCCTCCATGGGTCAAGGTGTTAGATACCATAGGTAAGAGTGTTGTAAGGCTTGCGTATAAGGAATGCTTCAAAGGTTTAGTTGAGAGAAACATGGAGCCAGCATTAGGCTAAAGACACCAAGATGAGACCTGCAATGCGATTAAGCATGACACAGCAAGACCCATTCTATGTAAATTTTTACGATCCCAGAGAAGGTAAGATCGGTAGTGTTTTCACATTTAGAGAGTCTAAAAAAAAGCAAAAGAAGACTCCAGGGAGTAACTTTTTCATAGTTAGTCCAATAGGTTCGAAAAAGGGTTAAAATTGCACCAAAAAGACGTCTTTTCAAAACCATTTTAACGAGTGTGACAAAGACAAGATCACTTAGAAATCTTTTCAATTTTAAGGAGTCTGAAAAGAGATTAACTATGGACTCACAACCTTTTTCTGAGTTTAGTCTCCTTAGCCCGAAAAAGTATAAAAGTAACTAAGGAGAAATCTCTCGGCGAGATGATTCTCCCAAGGCATACCTTTTTTCGCTATAATATATTGGCTGAAAAAACGGTTAAACTCATGCCAAGTAGATTTTTTTTTAGACCAATTTAACGAGTGTGAAGGAACAAGTTCACTCGACGATATTTTCAATTTTAGGGAGTCCGAAAAGAGCTTAACTATGGACTCCAGGGGGGTTCCTTTTTCGTAAGTAATCTCTGAGGCCCGAAAAAGGTGATAAACCAAAACCAAGGAGAATGTTCCTTTTTTGAAGATTTAGTCCCTCAGGCCCGAAAAAGGGTTAAACGTATGCCTAAGAATACTCTTCTAGCAAACCAAAGCT
>JZKD02S0171883.1:0-11516 GCA_000966675.3 Picea glauca | reverse complement strand
GCACCTCCCTACCACCCTAGATTATCAATATGTGTTACTGAAACTTATTACAGTGATATAATGTTTAACAACAACTTACCAGTCTCATCACTGTTCTACAAGATATCACTGCTCCATCTGCCTCACAGTCTTCCTGCATGCATACATTGCACTTTCTATTCTTCTTCCTTTTGTGCTCTGTACTCCATTCCCAGTCAATTCCCATTTTCTCTTCTGGCCATACCATCTCCTGCACTTCTCCTCCTTATTCCTGCATGCATCACCCACTGTAGCAACAACAACAACTCCAACAGCAACAACAACCACATCTCTTCTCTGTACTATGTACTTATAGCTTTTGTGCACCTTGTGCATGCAATATGCGCAATGCTTCTACATCTCTTCATAGTGAGTGCTCTGTCTGATCATCATTATGAATTCTCAGCTTCTTTGGTAGTTTTCCCACGTGTTCAGCATCACTGGATGTCATGCTGAGATTCTTCAACCTCTCTGGCAGTCGAGATTCTTTGTCTTCTCTGGCATAGTCGAGCTTATAATTTCTTCTTCAGTTACAAACTTCAATGCTCATCCACTTGTTATTCCCTCTAAGAATCGTCTTCATTCACTGGAAGAAGCTTGGAGACCCTTCAGCTCCTCTAGCGATCACATAGAGGTCTCTTCGAATTCTTTGGTAGAGGCCATCAATGGTTTCCAGCAGTTAGACTACGAGGAGCAACATTAGCCCTCCGATTATGTTTAAATTCACCTGCACCGTTGGATTAACTCTAAAGGGCATTGTCATTATTTACCCATTTCAAACTTTTACAATTCAGAGATTCTGCGATGAGACATCTTGACTCTCCATGTCATGAGCTCCAAAAAGGAGCTTGGCTGCTTTAGCTTCCTCCTCTA
The DNA here is from genome assembly GCA_000966675.3 of Picea glauca. Classification (NCBI taxonomy): domain Eukaryota; kingdom Viridiplantae; phylum Streptophyta; class Pinopsida; order Pinales; family Pinaceae; genus Picea; species Picea glauca. The sequence continues at coordinate 10,625 of JZKD02S0171883.1, read as the reverse complement.
CGTGACCACAGGCGGTGACCACTGGTTACAGTGACAATTCACCTTTTTGGTATTTCAACATTCGTATGATCTAGTGTCGCAACACTCCCAGACGTGATCCCTGAAATTCTGAGGCGGAGCTCATCTACACTAGGTCCTTCCTCCATGTGACCACACACGGTGACCACAGGCTACGCTAAAAGGCACATCGAACTCATGATCTTCATCGACCCTGATCGACGTTCCATGATCTTGATGAATCAACGGTCCATATATTTTCACGATCTTGCATCTCGCTGTTCCTTAGATGGAGGTTCTCATCACTCCAAGTCACGATAGGCGAAGCTCCAAGATCGAGCTCAGATCGACGATCCACATTCTTGGTGAATTGACGGTCCATATCTTATCGTGAATTCGCATCTCGCGATTCCTGTGATGGAGGTTCTCATCACTCCAAGTCGCGATAAGCGAAGCTCCGAGATGGAGCTTAGATCAACGGTCCATAATCCTTGGTGATATGATGGTCAAGATCTTTTCTTGATCTCGTGTATCACGATCTGCAAAACTCTGAAATGGAGTCTTTGTGGTGCTATAATTTTTTGCCACACGTCCTCTTGATCCAACGGTCCACGAATATCCTTTCTGACATGGTCTGCCATATTCACCTCCTGGATCTGATGGACTAGATCACACCTTGATCCAATGGCTAGGATCATTTCGCCATTTCACATTTCGCAATTTCGGCACTTCGCGATTTCGCTACTTCGCGATTTCGCCACTTCGCGATTTTGCCTTCTTATGATGAAGGGTCTCAAGCCTTTAAGTCCCGATCTACGAAACTCCGAAATGGAGTAAGACCAACATATTTCGGCATTTCGCATTTCGCCTCTTCTTTCAATTTAATGAACGTGTAGGTTCTCCCTGATCCAACAATGGTTGGATCTTATGCTCAGATCTGATGCCTAAGATCTGTCCTCCTCTTCTGCGTGTTCTTCTTGTCTAAATTCATATCTGATGGTCATCGGGGATTTGGGATGGGGTCCAACATTCACTGATGCTCCTCCTTTTCCATTATCACTGTGCGTCTGTTCATGATGATCTTTGCCATCGCTGTTCTTGCCATCAATGCACACTCTGATCCTGCCATCAATGACAAGCTCACTTTGCCTGTTAAACCTGCCAACAATCCTCTGCACTATCTCTTCTGAACTTATCGAGATTTCTCTACAACATCTTCCTAAAATACTTTTGATACTTCTTCTTGTACTCATGCCATCTTCGCTGCTGTCCTTGCCATCAATGACAAGCATATGCTGCCTGTTAAACATTTACCAACATCATCGAGGTGTATATTTCATTCTTTAACGATGTCTCACATACGAATAAGAAGAGCTCGTTTTGAACGACTGCTACACTAGAGCATGTGGTGGTCATTTTTTTGGTTTGGAAACAACCCAAAATATTCTACGTGCAGGTTGCTTATGGTCCTCATTAATCAAGGATTGTGTAGAGGAAGTCAAGAAGTGCCACCCGTGCCAGATATTCTGTCGGAAGATGCGGGCACACCCTGCTCCTATGTTTCCATTCATTGCTATTGGTCCTTCACCAAGTGGGGGATTGACTTTATTACATGTCACCCGACCTCAGCTAGGGGGCATTGTTACATCATAGTAGCAATAAACTACTTTACAAAGTGGGTTGAAGCTACGCCAACGTTTAGAAATGATGGCGAAACCGTGGCTCTTTTCATCTTTAATTAGATAGTATAAAGGTTTGGTATCCCAAAGGAGATTGTCATTGACCATGATAGTCACTTCCAGAATAGAATGACGAGTAAATTAATGTCAAATCTCGGGTTCAAACAGGAACACTCGTCACCCTACTACCCGCAAGCGAATGGTCATGTTAAAGCTGTGAATAACTCTCTTAAGACTATTCTTCAGTGGAAAATCAATTATACCAAGTCAAATTGGAATTTGATGTTGTATTCATCATTGTGGGCCCATCGAAAGTCTGTGAAGACTACCACCAATGTTTCACCTTTTCAGCTAGTAAACGGTCTGGAAGAAGTATCACCTATTGATTGTAAGATACCTTCTTTAAAGTTGGCAATAGAGTTATTTCCAAACACTTAACTGCTTGAGGAACGCCTTCTATATATCGAGAAACTCGATGAGAAACATCGTGATGTAGCCTTACCCAATGAGGATAATAAGAAACGAGTCAAGTGTTATATGATCGGTCCATTCGCCCTTGGATTTTCTCTGAAGGAGATCTTGTGCTGGTCTATGATCAAGACAAATATCCCATGGGGGAAGGCAAGCTCAAACCCATGTGGTTCGAACCTTTAATTGTGAAAGGGGTATTAGAGAAGGGAGCTTACCGTCTGGTTGATTTTGAGGGAAATTTTTCAGCAGAGCCTAGAAATGGGCTCTAGATTATGAAGTACTACTCTTAGGTTGGTCACCTGGGTGGCTTCTTGTATATATGTATAGTCTCTTATACATTTTTGGTCTTTTTTTTCTTGTGGATGTGTAGTTATTTATGTCTTATTTTTCACTGTGGCATATGTCAAGTGAATCAGAGGTTTACTTTGGGTTCACGGATGACGCTAGCTGACACACTTGGAGGCTTACTTCCACACCTTGGGTGATTTTCACACCTAGAGGCCAGTTGCTATCTTCCAGAGGAATTTGTCTAGGCGACACAACAAATAATGTTGCCGAGTATAGCGCAATGATAGAATTTCTATGTGATGCTTTGTTACATGTCATTTCTCACCTCTGGTTTTACTTATATGCTCAGTTGGTTGTGTCCCAGTTAAATGGGGTTTACCACATTTATGATCCAACTCTTCACCGATGATTCCTTAGGGTACGTCTCTTAGAACGATCTTTTGATTACATTACCTATATCCATGTTCCTAGGATATTTAATCATTTAATAGATACTCTAGCTAATCAAGTGATTGGCATATTATTCACATGTAAAAATAAAATCACACACATACACATGTAAATACATTTGCAAAAAATGTTATCCATAAATAAATAAAAATGTATATATATATATATATATATGTCCAAAAAATAGTGTTACGAGTAAAAAAGTATGCATGAAAGCCTCAATAGTCATCGATCTACATCGTTGGGCTTACGCCCTCAAAAAATATATAGTATAAAAAGTTCCCTTAGCACATCAATGATGCAACACTATCTAAGGTCGAGGCCTATTGGACCTGCTTTAGTGAACGAAGACATTCACAAGATGCCTAAATAGCTAGATCCAAGTTTGAGGCACCCCTACTACGTGTGGCTGCATAGCCGGAGGGAGATCCTCGATCTAAGCCATAGGAACGACACGAGTGAGAGTAGTGAGGTTCCGATCCACTCGTTGTAAGACACTATCGGCCTCTCCAACTAGGGGTCCTCCCGTAGCTGCTAGTCCTTCTGCTGCTACTGGTCCTACTTTGGGTCAAGGACGACGTCGAGTCTTGGCGAAGTCTGTCAGTCAAACATGCCCCACATATGTACATACTAGATTCACGATTCAGTACTCTACACACACATAAAAATGATATATATGAAAATTAAAAATTTAATAAACTTTAAAAATATATGTTACCTATCTCACCGGGAGGCACAGGCATGTTTGGATCTCTAAAGAAGCTGATCCCTGCATAGGGGTAATCCTTGATCACCAGGATATGAGGTTCCCACCAGTCAAAAACCATGTCATCAAAGGCCTCTATAGTACTCCATTCACCTTGTCTAGGCAGTAAATCTTCCCACCTACTCACTACTAGGAAGGAGGCTACATGCCCCCATACTGTCTCTCTAGGAATGAGACTGTGAACCCTCTCAAAGAAAAAGGAGCATAGAATGGAACCAAACTTGAAGTTATTGTTGGTACATCGACGACACTCTGTGAGTTGTCTCTTCATGCATAAAAGCATGGTGGTACTCCAGTCAAAAATGGTTTCCTCCAAACACTGAATGACACAATCCATATGTGCGCGTGAGGCCTGATGGAGTGTCGCAGATAAAATAATCTTCCCAATCAGAAGTAGGATCACTTGTAAAGAGAGGCTGGTGATATTGTGGATCGACACTTGAGAACCTACTTTCTCAGTGCCAGCCTCACAATACATGCAGATGTAATCCTCAATTTTGAACGACCCCAGAGGAAAAGTCCTCAAATTGTCTAGTTCCCCTCTTCTTGAGAGGCCAGTCAGAAAGTATATGTCCTATGTAGTTGGGGTCATTGATTGACCCTCTATCATAAATACCTCTACATTGGGATGCTAATACTCCACGAGTGAATTGAGAAACCTCGATTGTGCCCTCATAAATGGACAGTGGAAGAACTTCCATAATCCCCATTGTTTCAGTGCAACGACAGCCACAGGGTCCTCCTCGACCAAGATATCAATCTCTTCATGGTCTCTCTCCCTCTAGTGAACATACATCTTGTCACATGACAAAAGTGGAGAGGATTTAATAATTTCTTTTATGTTTTTTCAATGCAAAGGAGGGTGTACGCAGGCTTCTTACTACATAGTCGCGTATGTACTCGGGCTGCTTATTATTCTGTCCGAGTACATACACGAGCTGACCTTGGACATCCCACGTACACATAGGCACGCCCTTTTTACAAGAGTGTTCCCCTCCCAAAATCAAAATTAAACTAAGACGGAAGTATTGAAATGCAAGAATAGGTATTTTTTACTTACTTGGTGAAAATAGAAGGTTGTTTCGTCCATTGTAGCTCCCAGAATCCACTCTTTTAACGAAGGGTTTTTTTGACCTTTTGGTTAATTTCCGATTTGCAATGGTAAAAACGAGCTATCCAATTATATTTATAGACTTGTTTGGCCCTTTTTTGTCCCCTTTTTCATTTTTCCTGGCTTGGTGGTTACTCGAATTCACTTCTCAGTTATCTATTGGTAGTTCCGGTACTTTTGTCCTTTCGGTTTGGTAATTATTTTTGGGATTGGTTACATTTTTGACATCCTTTGGTAAAAGTCATTTTTTCCAACTTTTGCATATAAGTTAGGATTTCATTCCCACTTTCTACATCTTGTTTTATTTTCTTCTTTTCCATAGGATCAACCCCACCAAAGTGTGACACATAACCTTCTATGCTGCTCTAGAAGTGTTGTAATTAGGTGGTAGAGCCTACCTTTACATGGATTCCCTAGGTAGATCCTTTTCTACAGTTTTGGCGTCCATGCTTTCAGTTTTAACTATAGGCTTGGGAGTCCTCGATTAGTCCCGTCATGATTAAATATCGAAGCCTCATTCTTTTTTCTAATCATCATTCTTGGCCTTACCCTCGAGACTCCCTAATGAACACGCTTTGTTGTCTTTCAAGATCACTTTAAAATTTGAAAGCAACATCCAACGAGACTATATTTATTCTTTTCGATCTCGTCTATATTACTTGAGAAAAGTATCCCCCTTGGGTATTCTTTAATCCCTTTTAAGACTCTCTAAAAATGAAAATATTGTCGAGCTATATTGTTTCTATTCATTCTCACCAAACTAAAATTTGAAGGCACATCTATTCGGTGGTAGTTTACACCTTTTTCGGTTCGGATGGCTAATTTTATGAATAAAGGTATGCTATAGAAGCTTTGGTTTGCTAGAAGAGTATTCTTAGGCATACGTTTAACCCTTTTTCGGGCCTGAGGGACTAAATCTTCAAAAAAGGAACATTCTCCTTGGTTTTGGTTTATCACCTTTTTCGGGCCTCAGAGATTACTTACGAAAAAGGAACCCCCCTGGAGTCCATAGTTAAGCTCTTTTCGGACTCCCTAAAATTGAAAATATCGTCGAGTGAACTTGTTCCTTCACACTCGTTAAATTGGTCTAAAAAAAAATCTACTTGGCATGAGTTTAACCGTTTTTTCAGCCAATATATTATAGCGAAAAAAGGTATGCCTTGGGAGAATCATCTCGCCGAGAGATTTCTCCTTAGTTACTTTTATACTTTTTCGGGCTAAGGAGACTAAACTCAGAAAAAGGTTGTGAGTCCATAGTTAATCTCTTTTCAGACTCCTTAAAATTGAAAAGATTTCTAAGTGATCTTGTCTTTGTCACACTCGTTAAAATGGTTTTGAAAAGACGTCTTTTTGGTGCAATTTTAACCCTTTTTCGAACCTATTGGACTAACTATGAAAAAGTTACTCCCTGGAGTCTTCTTTTGCTTTTTTTTAGACTCTCTAAATGTGAAAACACTACCGATCTTACCTTCTCTGGGATCGTAAAAATTTACATAGAATGGGTCTTGCTGTGTCATGCTTAATCGCATTGCAGGTCTCATCTTGGTGTCTTTAGCCTAATGCTGGCTCCATGTTTCTCTCAACTAAACCTTTGAAGCATTCCTTATACGCAAGCCTTACAANCATTTTTGACATCCTTTGGTAAAAGTCATTTTTTCCAACTTTTGCATATAAGTTAGGATTTCATTCCCACTTTCTACATCTTGTTGTATTTTCTTCTTTTCCATAGGATCAACCCCACCAAAGTGTGACACATAACCTTCTATGCTGCTCTAGAAGTGTTGTAATTAGGTGGTAGAGCCTACTTTTACATGGATTCCCTAGGTACATCCTTTTCTACAGTTTTGGCGTCCATGCTTTCAGTTTTAACTATAGGCTTGGGAGTCCTCAATTAGTCCCGTCATGATTAAATATCGAAGCCTCATTCTTTTTGCTAATCATCATTCTTGGCCTTACCCTCGGGACTCCCTAATGAGCACGCTTTGTTGTCATTCAAGATCACTTTAAAATTTGAAAGCAACATCCAACGAGACTATATTTATTCTTTTCGATCTCGTCTAGATTACTTGAGAAAAGTATCTCCCTTGGGTCTTCTTTAATCCCTTTTAAGACTCTCTAAAAATGAAAATATTGTCGAGCTATATTGTTTCTATTCATTCTCACCAAACTAAAATTTGAAGGCACATCTGTTCGGTGGTAGTTTACACCTTTTTCGGTTCGGATGGCTAATTTTATGAATAAAGGTATGCTATAGGAGCTTTGGTTTGCTAGAAGAGTATTCTTAGGCATACGTTTAACCCTTTTTCGGGCCTGAGGGACTAAATCTTCAAAAAAGGAACATTCTCCTTGGTTTTGGTTTATCACCTTTTTCGGGCCTCAGAGATTACTTACGAAAAAGGAACCCCCCTGGAGTCCATAGTTAAGCTCTTTTCGGACTCCCTAAAATTGAAAATATCGTCGAGTGAACTTGTTCCTTCACACTCGTTAAATTGGTCTAAAAAAAAATCTACTTGGCATGAGTTTAACCGTTTTTTCAGCCAATATATTATAGCGAAAAAAGGTATGCCTTGGGAGAATCATCTCGCCGAGAGATTTCTCCTTAGTTACTTTTATACTTTTTCGGGCTAAGGAGACTAAACTCAGAAAAAGGTTGTGAGTCCATAGTTAATCTCTTTTCAGACTCCTTAAAATTGAAAAGATTTCTAAGTGATCTTGTCTTTGTCACACTCGTTAAAATGGTTTTGAAAAGACGTCTTTTTGGTGCAATTTTAACCCTTTTTCGAACCTATTGGACTAACTATGAAAAAGTTACTCCCTGGAGTCTTCTTTTGCTTTTTTTTAGACTCTCTAAATGTGAAAACACTACCGATCTTACCTTCTCTGGGATCGTAAAAATTTACATAGAATGGGTCTTGCTGTGTCATGCTTAATCGCATTGCAGGTCTCATCTTGGTGTCTTTAGCCTAATGCTGGCTCCATGTTTCTCTCAACTAAACCTTTGAAGCATTCCTTATACGCAAGCCTTACAAAACTCTTACCTATGGTATCTAACACCTTGACCCATGGAGGAATTTTCCCTGAGTGTCCTTATCCCACACATGTCTCCTTACCCTCAACATTAGTATGTTCCATGTGCTTGGAACCAGTTTGCTTGCTCACAACACTCGTTTCTCCTTTGTCACTTAGCATTATTTTATTCTTTTTCAAGCTCGTTTAAAAATTGAAAAAGACAAAAAAATAAAATATTCCAAAAAGAGGGGACGAGAAATATACATTTTTTTCCGGCATCAAAGATAGTTTCCCTTGGACATAGCACATATTTCCATTTGTTTGTCAAGCATTGGGATATATTCTTACCTTAGGAATCTGTTCTCACTACATAGAGCTGTGTCCTCCTCCATTTGGTTACTCTTCCAAACATATGTAGAGTTTGTGGTGCCTCCCGTGTCACAAACTTATGTCAATGTTATGCTGCTTGAGTCTGATCATCTTTCTTGCTTTTGTCTAAGGGAAGTTTTACCCAACCTGAGTCAAACTTTCTACAGTTTTTCTTTTGAATTTCATGAGTCGTCCATCCCGAGAGTCCAATCAAATCCAGATTAAAAAATGACGAAGTTCTCTCCCTGATCATTGAGATCCTCCAGTCTTTTCCCGATGGATTGTTGAATACCTCAGAGTAGTGACTCTTCCACTCCCATTGCAATCCTACCTGAGTTTTTAAGATCTTGAATTTGTTTCTCGAGCTATGAAGTGTTCATATCCAACCCCAGGTGCCACTAGCTTATGGAAGATACATATTGTACTTGTATATCTTTGACTAATTTTTAGATGTATATCCACTGTGTATTGCTTGCGGCTACACTTTATATAGGTATATGACATGGATCCACAGTGTATTTGATTGGCGTCCGTGATTTAGTTCATCCCGAGCATGGGGATGCCCGCCTCAGAGAGACAATTGTTTTTTTGCATATGGCACCTCTCGAACTCTGGTCCCAGGCTCACTCTATTTCGTGCATTCTCATTGGTGAATATATTGTAATTTATTTTGGCCATCATTTTCTCTTATGACCTCATACATTAGGGGGCATCTGTTATATCCCTAAAATTCCCTACTCATTCATACATGGCATTGGCCTTCTTACTTGCATAAATTGCCAAATCACTGTTGAGGAAATCTATTTAAAAAACCAATTTTTAGAGCATGTACGGGCCTTGGTACACTACTACCCATGTAAATACACTTGCTGCATGCTATACATACCGTGTACATACGCTTTATACACACTAAATAGCCCCCGTATACCTCCAAAAGTTTCAAAAATTAAAAACTTGTAAGGAATTTGGTGGAATTTACGGGCTATTGGAGGTTTCCCAACAAATTCACCTGCTATAGCCCATCCCCCAACCGATTAACCATCATTTTGTCATATAGGAGGCCTTGGGGTCTCATTCTAGAACCAAGCATTATAACGGTGAAGCTCTACCCATTTTCCCTTCCTTTCCTTGCCCAAGAATTTGCAACCTTTCGCCGAACTAGGTTCGTGGAGCATCGGCTTGTAAGGATTGTAAGCTTCAATATTTCATTAATGAATAAAATAATCTCTTTTCCCTTGTCCCAAATGATGATGTTTTATGTATTTTATTTGATTTATACACAACAATTGATATCTAACCCTAATTTATGAATATAAACAGCATGCTTGTATCCTTGGTTTCCTAGTTTTGGATGCAGGTCAACTTTGGGAGGAGACTTGCAGCCTTGAGAGCTACCAAGCTTGAGGAGATCATCACCTAACATTGGATAAAAGGTATGGTTACTGATCTTCTCTTCCACTTCTCTATGTTCATATATTTTGGTATGTTGGTAGTGTAGAAACTAGATTGACTTTAGGGGGTCATTTTCTCTGTCTATACTTTAAACCCTAGTATATTTATAGGGGAATTTTCCCGCTAGAAGTTGCTGGGTGCATTTTCAGATATATCAATATCTGTAAATGGAATATCCATAGTGTTTTATTCTGGTGTTACAGGTGAAGAGGTGGTTGGGATAATTTTATATAAACCATTCATGAAGGATATTATCCTTCCCAAGAGAAGTTGCGATGATGTCTTGATGGATTATGATGCATTGAATGCCAAAAAGGGTCTTTGTAGTTCTTGGAAAGGATGGAAATATATACAAGTTGTGCTCTCCTCATGTGAAGACAAAATTTCCATTACCTTGGAGTTGTTAGTCTACGAAAACAATAAAGAACATGCGTGAATAAGTGACAGAGTATTAGGTAGCAGAGAACCTTGCAATTACAAGATTCTAGGGAGATTGATGACAGGTGGAGGAGATTTTAGAGGAAAGAAATAAATCAACAACAAATCCATATCCCATATTTGATGGATAAGAATCAGTTGCTAAAATTCAATCTCAGCATTTCAAGTTTTTTTGCAAAAGATCGAGGATCTATTTTTAGTTTAGTGATAGATATTATTTCCAAAAAGTGAGTAATAGTTTGTAATAGGCTATAAAGTCTGGGATTTGGAATGTAGCTGGGGGGATCTTCCTTTTGGAAGAGGAGGTTCATTTTTTTGATTTGGCATCTTATTGTAAAGTTTATCATTTTATTCAAAAACCATATTTAATACATATGTCTCATCATTGAAGTATCTCTGTGATTTTATTTTCATACTTGTGTGTCTATGTACTCTATCATATCATTTTTCTTCTTACTTAAATGGAATGATTGTTTATGAAGAATTCATGAATGATCTGTGTTTTATGGATTCCAGAGTAGTAAAGAATGTGATTTTCCATTCCTCATAAGTTTCATTTATGTATTTGTATTCGTAATTGGAAAGAATTTATGAT
>JZKD02S0171872.1:0-10292 GCA_000966675.3 Picea glauca | reverse complement strand
TATGTAGTAGATGGTGGATATAGATATTTAGTTTTTATATAGTTATTTCTAATGATGGCTTAAACTTACTTATTCTAGCGCCCATGATTATTTAAGAATTGAATGACATGTTGCCCGATGAATGAGACTTGCGCGCAATGGAAGAATCATGTAATGTAATGCTTCTTGTTAAATGCTTAGGGTAAGGTTAATGTTAGTGTATTTGTTTTAAGGTAGCGATAGTATAATGAAATGTTTAATGTTGGTGCTAATGGTTATGGAACTGTTAAGGTGATGTTTGTTATATGTTTTATGGAAATGTGGAAATAATGTTGTAGATAACTTGTAAGTTGCAAGGTGGTCGTCATTTTATTTAGTTATGATCAAYGTAATGTTGATTTATTTTATGGTAAAGTTATTGTAACTTCATTGCATTGGTAGCATACAAGGAGTAATGTGATTGGTGATTGATGTTTTAGTTGCAAGGTTATTATAACATAAGATGTGAGGTTGTTAAGATAATGTTATTATAATTTTATGGTATGTATAACATATAGGATGTATTGAGATTGTTAATTAATTTCAGGGTTAGTACTATAATTGGAATTGTCCAAACTCACAGTTGTATGATATCATACTCTTCGATCTGATAAAGCTAATCACTCTGTATATAAGCCTGTGTGTGTGATTATTTTCTGTGTAAAGAATCCAGTGTCGTATCAAGAGTCTCGGTCCCATTAAAGGAAGGGTTTCCACTCTTGCAACACACCTCTAAGGTCGTATTAGTAGTCTCGGGCTCTTTAAAGGCAGAGTTCCCACAACTGCAACCTCCTGACAGAGATTACTAGTTTCTGCCTGAGCAGTCGGCCAAGAGCCTATCTGACATTCTCTCTCTCTGGAGCAGAGAACTAAGATTAAACACCCTGCTTTCCTGTGTAGAAATAGTAAAATCTACTACTATGGATTCTTCCATCTGTGTTCGTACTGTGCATAACACAATATGTCGTTTAATGCTTGCAGTTACTTGTTGTACGCCTTATGTCTATGGTCGTTAAATGCTTGCAGTTACTTGTTGTGCGCCTTAGGTCTTCTTGTTGTGATCATCGTGGTTGCATCTTGTTAGTCGTCAGGTGGCGACGTAGAGTCAAGTGTGTCTGTTTCCTTTTTACACGCGTGCACACACTTTAAAATAAAAATAAAAAATTGCACCTGTTATCAGAGTTGTTGTCGTAACGATGAGGCTGTTACACATTATAAAATTTTAATGTTAATAATGGGTTTGAAGCCTATGATTATTAATCATATATATATATATATATATCCCTATGACTAATGAATGTAATAGTGTAACTTTATAATTTATAAATGTTAAAAGTCCTTGTAGAGTAGTAGGAGTTGGATGCATGTTATGGGAAATAGTCAAGGTAGAATAGGGATATAATAGAACGCACCATATAAGGGATCTGATGCACTGTGGTGAGTGTGGTACACTGATAGTGTAACTACCAGGCGAGAGGGTCAATAGTTTTCTTAGGCGAAGACATCAATGTTAGATGCTTTAAACCTAATCTAGCCACTTCTCCTAAAGAGAGTAATGTTTGTTTACAGACAAGTAAGAAAAAAAATTACGCTTAACCCTGTTTTCTAGTTTAAGTTCCGCAAATGTGAATTGTCCTAGACTCACCTTGAAAAAATTTCGGTCGATGTAGATTCAATTATACAGGATGGTTAGGACTCGAGGAAATCGAGGCAGAGGGGCATCGACGTAGATAGTGCCAACACCGCCAGTGCTTCCACCACCATCGCCTAAATTACCTCTCATTCTATGCTCTTTGGAGGCCATAAATGAGACTTTAAAGGGGTGTCAACGACCATGAATTGAAGTGGGACCCCAACCATCTGGAACGAGTAATATTGAAGTGTCGATGGATTCAGGGGGAGGACCTCCACCCAAATACATCACTAGAGAGATGCAGAAGATCAAACTTCTAGAGTTTGTCGGGGGTTCATGCTAGTGAACATGCCGAGGCATGGTTGGAAGGCATGACAAGGTGTTTTGCCTTAAGGGACTATACGTTCAGTTCAAAGGCAAAGATAGCAATTTTTTAGTTGAGAGAAAGTGCCCTGAACTGGTGGGGAAACCTGGAGAGGCAATTGCACCTTACCCTGGACACCATCTCTTGGGAACTTTTTGAGGAAAGATTCTGAGGGAAATATCTACCAGCTTACTATGACAAACAACAAGTGGGATCATTTCATGCTATAGTACAGGGAATCACGACCGTAGAAGAATACAAGATCAAGTTTATGGAATTGGTCAAATATGTCTCATACATGGATAATGATCAACGACAGGCAGAATGATTTGTCTATGGTTTAAACCCTAAGATAAAGGCCATGGTACGAATGTGGAAACTATCTTCGGTAGCGGAAGCAGTAGAAAATGCACGTTGTGATGAGGAACACATGAACTTAAATGAATGTATGAGGTAGACCTTTCCACATCATCCTGGATTCTTGGGGAAGTCCCCTAGGACCTTCTCCTTGGGAGGGAGCTCTAGGACACCTCCATATGATAATAGAGTTTCACCAAGGACAATCACCATAGGTATTTCAATGGAAGCGAGTGAAACATCTTGTTCATCAAAAATGACACAGGTAGGTCCTCGACCATCTCAGGGAGCAACTAGTAGGGGCAGGGGTTCCAGGGGAAGGAACTCATTTCAGAGATAGTCATAGAACAATGCATAGGTTCAATCTCGTGTTACTTGTTGGGGATGTGGATGACCCCATTACCAGCATGACTGCCCAGAGTTAAAATCAGGATTTGTGCATAGAGAAGGAAAGGCCCCGATGGGAAGAGCAAGTGGCAACCACCAGATTTATGCAGTGGTTAATAATCTCCAGGCAGAACATCAATCCACAGCGGTGGAGTCATCAGGTACGCTAAATCATATCAATGTTAAGATTTTATTTGATTCTGGTGCTACAGATAGTTTTATTTCACCATCTGCATTAGAAAAGAGTGGGTTGGCAGCCTATGAGCATGATGATTTTAAACAAGTCGAGATGGCTTTGGGGGAAAAAAAAGTGGTAGGACCTAGCATTGATAATTGTATAGTAGACCTAGGAGTGTGTACTACCAGGTTGAAGGTATACGTCATTGCTCTTGGGGAGTATGACCTAATCATTGGAATGGATTGGTTAAAATCCGATTGAGTTATGGTAGATTGTTTCACAAAAAAAGTGCTTTGTGTTCATGACGAAGGAAGGCTAGTAGAGATCTAGGGTGTATGGAGAAAGGTGTCTCTACGCTTTATCTCAAATATGAAGGTTAAGAGGTGCATGAGGCAAGNGGCCAATGCCGAAAAATGCTCATGAGGTGAGAAGCTTCATGGGGTTAGCAGGTTATTATCGGAGATTTTTGGAAGGGTTCTCTAAAATAGTGAAACCCATCACCACTTCGAACCACAAGGGGGTCAGTTATGAATGGCTAGTAGAATGTGATAGTGCATTCATCAAGCTTAAAAGGTTACTAACTAGTGCACCAATTCCACAGGTCCCAGATATGGAAAAAGACTTCACAGTCTACAAAGATGCCTTGAAGCAAGGTTTGGGGGCCGTTCTAATCTAGGATGGAGGAGTGATGGCTTATGCATCAAGAAAGTTGAAGAAACATGAGGAACTTTACGCTACTCATGATTTAGAGTTGGAAGCAGTAATGATAGCTCTGAAACTTTGGAGGCACTATCTAGTAAAGTGAAACTTTGAGCTCAAAACAGACCATCAAAGCTTAAAACATCTCTTCACTCAAAGGGATCTGAATTCCAGGAAAAGGTGATGGAGTGAGTTCATGAGTGAGTACGATTTTGGAATTTCATATATCAAGGGAAAAGAGAATGTGGTCGCGTATGCCTTCAGTAGGAGGCCATGTGTCTTCTCCTTGGTACCCTTAAAATTCAATCTGAGGGAACATGTGTTGACGCACCTCCATGGAGTCAGTTGGTATTTAAAGTTTACTTCAAACCTCCATAGTGGGAGGCAATTTGATCAAAAKTATGAAGGATATAGTTTGGAAGCAGACGGACTATTGAGATATCAAGGAAGGATGTACATCCCCGAAAGTGGAGATATTCAAAGCATCATAMTAAAGGAAGCCCATAGAGCASTTTATTGTGTGCATCCAGGTGTGAAGAAAATGTACACAGACATGAGGAATCTCTTCTTCTGGGTAGGCATGACGCACGATGTAGTTCATTTTGTTGCCAAGTGCCTAGAGTGTCAACAAGTGAAAGTCGATCACCATCACCTGGTAGGCCTCCTACAACCACATGATGTTCGTATGTCCAAGTGGGAAGTCATTTCTATGAATTTTGTTGTGGGGTTCCTGCTCACATCTCATAGACACAATGACATTCTTGTGATAGTTGATAAGTTAACCAAGAGTGCTCATTTTATTCCAATTAGAGACACTTACGATGTCAATGATGTGGCATGCGTGTTTGTAAGTGAGRTCATCCATTTGCATGGGATACCTAAGAAGATCATTTCAGATAGGGACTCCAAATTCACTTCTAGGTTTTGGACAAGTTTGCAGTCAGCGTTGGGGACTTAGTTGAACTTAAGCACAAATAATCATCCTGAAATAGATGGGAAAACTCAGAGAGTAAATCAAGTAATGGAAGACATGCTTAGGATTTAGGTCATGGGTAATCAAACCCATTGCGAGAAGTACCTACCTTTGGTGGAGTTCGCCTACAATAATAGTTTTTATACCTCCATCGGAATGCCACCCTATGAAGCTCTGTATGGAAGGCCATGCAGAACACCATTGAGTTCAGAAAGTTTAGAAGACCGAGTAACAGTTGGGCCAAAATTGATTCAAGATATGGAGGAATAGGTGATTCATATTAGGCAGAGACTAAAGGAAGCACGTGATAGACATAAAAGTTATGCAGATGCACACAGGACTGACTAAAGTTATAAAGTGGGAGATTAGGTTTTCATTCGTATCAGGCCTAATAAGAGTACCATAAGGTTTGGGAAGGGGACAAATTTGTCACCTCGATTTATAGGACCATTCAGAATCCAAGAGAAAATTGGACCCATCGCCTATCGTCTCGTACTAAAACCCCACTTGCATAAAACTCATAATGTTTTTCATGTATTTGTTCTACGTCATTATGTTGTTGATGAATCACATAAACTAAATTGGAAGGAATTGCAAGTAGCAGACGCGGGAACCCTCACGGTAGAACCATTATGCATATTGGATCGTAGATTCTGACAACTCAGGAATCATCCAGTATACCAAGTTAAGGTCCAATGGGACAAATATAGTCCAGGATCTACTACTTGGGAGGATGTCGAGACATTACGACAGGAATATCCCTCACTTTTTTTACCACCTAGAGAATATGTTTCTCGAAGGTTGGGTGTATGTAACACCACCTTTTGACTTAGACAACTAGGATTACCTAAGGCCTAAACACCTTTATTTTCTATTCACAGNATTTCACCATCTGCATTAGAAAAGAGTGGGTTGGCAGCCTATGAGCATGATGATTTTAAACAAGTCGAGATGGCTTTGGGGGAAAAAAAAGTGGTAGGACCTAGCATTGATAATTGTATAGTAGACCTAGGAGTGTGTACTACCAGGTTGAAGGTATACGTCATTGCTCTTGGGGAGTATGACCTAATCATTGGAATGGATTGGTTAAAATCCGATTGAGTTATGGTAGATTGTTTCACAAAAAAAGTGCTTTGTGTTCATGACGAAGGAAGGCTAGTAGAGATCTAGGGTGTATGGAGAAAGGTGTCTCTACGCTTTATCTCAAATATGAAGGTTAAGAGGTGCATGAGGCAAGGATGTCGACTGTATGTAATGGAAGCAGTGAGTGAAATGAAAGGACCCTCCTTAGATTAGTACCCAGTATTGTCATAGTTTAAGTATGTTTTTCCGAACGAGTTACCAGGGTTACCTCCTGAGAGGGATCTTGATTTCACTATTGAGCTAAAACCTGGTGCAGAACCAATTTCTCAAAACTCCATATAGGATGAGAACGTTAGAACTTTGTGAGCTACATATGCAGTTGAAAGAGCTACTTGACTTAGCACTAATAAGACCCAGTGTCTCACCTTGGGGTGAAACAGTAATTTTTGTGAAGAAGGATGGTTCCTTAAGACTGTGCATATATTACAGGGACATGAACCATTCTACAGTGAAAAATAGGTACCTGATGCAATGAATAGATGATCTCTTCGATCAGATGAAAGGAGCAACAATATTCTCAAAGATTGATTTGTGATCAGGGTATCACCAGTTAAGGATTAAGGAAGGCGATATTCCTAAAACTGCCTTTCAAACTTGGTTTGGACATTATGGGTTCGTTGTAGTACCTTTTAGATTGACCAATGTGCCAACGATATTCATGAGCCTCATGAACAGTGTATTCCGGAAGTACTTAGACCATTTTGTACAAGTCTTTCTAGATTACATCCTCATCTATTCAAAAAATGAAAGAGAGCATGAGGAACACTTGTGAGTGGTGTTGTCCTTCCTTAGAGAGAACAAATTGTATGGGAAGTTGTCGAAGTGTTCCTTCTTCCAGAAAGAAATTCACTATTTAGGACATATCATTTCTGGTGAAGGAATCTCTGTCGACTCAAAAAATGTAAAGGCCATTATGGAATGGCCAGTGCCAAAAAATGCTCATGAGGTGAGAAGCTTCATGGGGTTAGCAGGTTATTATCGGATATTTTTGGAAGGGTTCTCTAAAATAGTGAAACCCATCACCACTTCGAACCACAAGGGGGTCAGGTATGAATGGCTAGTAGAATGTGATAGTGCATTCATCAAGCTTAAAAGGTTACTAACTAGTGCACCAATTCCACAGGTCCCAGATATGGAAAAAGACTTCACAGTCTACACAAATGCCTTGAAGCAAGGTTTGGGGGCCATGCTAATCTAGGATGGAGGAGTGATGGCTTATGCATCAAGAAAGTTGAAGAAACACGAGGAACTTTATGCTACTCATGATTTAGAGTTGGAAGCAGTAATGATAGCTCTGAAACTTTGGAGGCACTATCTAGTAAAGTGAAACTTTGAGCTCAAAACGGACCATCAAAGCTTAAAACATCTCTTCACTCAAAGGGATCTGAATTCCAGGAAAAGGTGATGGAGTGAGTTCATGAGTGAGTACGATTTTGGAATTTCATATATCAAGGGAAAAGAGAATGTGGTCGCGTATGCCTTGAGTAGGAGGCCATGTGTCTTCTCCTTGGTACCCTTAAAATTCAATCTGAGGGAACATGTGTTGACGCAACTCCATAAAGTCAGTTGGTATTTAAAGTTTACTTCAAACCTCCATAGTGGGAGGCAATTTGATCAAAAGTATGAAGGATATAGTTTGGAAGCAGACAGACTATTGAGATATCAAGGAAGGATGTACATCCCCGAAAGTGGAGATATTCAAAGCATCATACTAAAGGAATCCCATAGATCACTTTATTGTGCGCATCCAGGTGTGAACAAAATGTACACAGACATGAGGAATCTCTTCTTCTGGGTAGGCATGATGCACGATGTAGTTCATTTTGTTGCCAAGTGCCTAGAGTGTCAACAAGTGAAAGTCGATCACCATCACCCGGTAGGCCTCCTACAACCACATAATGTTCGTATGTCCAAGTGGGAAGTCATTTCTATGGATTTTGTTGTGGGGTTGCTGCTCACATCTCATAGACACAATGACATTCTTGTGATAGTTGATAAGTTAACCAAGAGTGCTCATTTTATTCCAATTAGAGACACTTACGATGTCACTGATGTGGCATGCGTGTTTGTAAGTGAGGTCATCCATTTGCATGGGATACCTAAGAAGATCATTTCAAATAGGGACTCCAAATTCACTTCTAGGTTTTGGACAAGTTTACAGTCAGCGTTGGGGACTTAGTTGAACTTAAGCACAAATAATCATCCTGAAATAGATGGGAAAACTGAGAGAGTAAATCAAGTAATGGAAGACATTCTTAGGATTTAGGTCATGGATAATAAAACCCATTGGGAGAAGTACCTACCTTTGGTGGAGTTCGCCTACAATAATAGTTTTTATACCTCCATCGGAATGCCACCCTACGAAGCTCTGTATGGAAGGCCATGCAGAACACCATTGAGTTCGGAAAGTTTAGAAGACTGAGTAACAGTTGGGCCAAAATTGATTCAAGAGATGGAGGAATAGGTGATTCATATTAGGCAGAGACTAAAGGAAGCACGGGATAGACATAAAAGTTATGCAGATGCACACAGGACTGACTGAAGTTATAAAGTGGGAGATTAGTTTTTCATTCGTATCAGGCATAATAAGAGTACCATAAGGTTTGGGAAGGGGACAAAGTTGTCACCTCGATTTATAGGACTGTTCAGAATCCAAGAGAAAATTGGACCCATCGCCTATCGTCTCGTACTACAACCCCACTTGCATAAAACTCATAATGTTTTTCATGTATCTGTTCTACGTCATTATGTTGTTGATGAATCACATAAACTAAATTGGAAGGAATTGCAAGTAGCATACATGGGAACCCTCACGGTAGAACCATTATGCATATCGGACCGTATATTCTGACAACTCAGGAATCATCCGGTATACCAAGTTAAGGTCCAATGGGACAAATATAGTCCAGGATCTACTACTTGGGAGGATGCCGAGACATTACAACTGGAATATCCCTCAGTTTTTTTACCACCTAGAGAATATGTTTCTCGAAGGTTGGGTGTATGTAACACCACCTTTTGACTTAGACAACTAGGATTACCTAAGGCCTAAACACCTTTATTTTCTATTCACAGTGAAACTATTAAATGATACACTTGAACTTTTAAGACGTATGAACCTTTATGAATGTTTAAATGTTATTGATGATGGATATGATATGATCTACTATGTGAATGTAAATTCTATGAATGTTTAATTGTTATTGATGATGTTGGATATGATGTTATATATTGTGTGAATGAGAATCCTATGAAGGTTTAAATACTATTTTAATGATGTTGGATATGATGCAATCTATTATGTAAATGATAATTNAAAAATATGTTGTGGAGATATTGAAGATGTTCAGGATGTTGGAGTGTAAACCAATGGCTACACCAATGGCATCAAATATGAATTTTCTATATGATACAAATTTAGAGGTTTTGGATGCTACATTATTTAAGCAGAAGATTGGATCATTGATGTATTTGACAAATAGATGACCAGATATATGTTTTGTTGTGAACACCCTGAGTCAGTACATGGTTGACCCCAAATGTGTTCACCTGATTACAATAAAACATGTGATCAGGTACCTTAAAGGTATAGTGGATTATGGGCTCATGTATGTTGTAGACAGTGAGATCAATCTACTTGGATTTTTGGATTCAGATTGGGTTGGTAGTGTTTGAAACTAGAAAAGTACATTAGGATGTATCTTAAATTTGGGATATGATATGATTTCATGGATCCATAAGAAGAAGTCATGTGTAACAATCAGTAAAACTGAGGAAAAGTACGTGGAAGCAAGTTGCAAAGCAGTGTGGATTTGGAAATTGTTGACTAGATTATTCCATATTGCGATGGAGGTGACCTGTATCTTGTGTGACAACAAAAGTTGTATAAAGTTGTCAGAGAACGTGGTGTTTCATGATAGATCGAAGAATATCGAAATAAGGTATCACTATATCATGGATATGGTGTAGAAGCTAGCAGTGAGGCTCCAATATGTGGCTATTGATGAGCAAGTTACAGATGTGCTGACAAAGTGATTGTCAAGGACAAAGTTTGAGTACTTCAGGGATAAGCTTGGTGTAGTCCCTCTTCAGAGGGATGACATGTTATAGCTATTGCAGATCTTCCCACCGGTCCTGGATGCATGTTGAAGAGACAAGATACATATGTTATTGCAGGGTACTAGATGTCATACATAAGATATCTAAGTTTTCCATGGGAAACTGGATAGTCTCATGATGACATGTTGTAGCTATTTGAGAGCTACCCACTGGCCCTGGATACATATTGTGAAGTCACTATGGATTTCATGTGATGTATAGATTCATGTGTCTGACATTCAATGGTCATGAGCTCGTGTGGATGGAGACAGTGTTAGAGTTTGTGCCCGATAAAATACTTTCCTCATCAAGAGGGAGTGTTGAGATTTTATGTAATTTTAGAAGTTATTCCTAAGCAGGGATGATTTTAAGGATGGAAATTTATTTTAAAGTTTAGAAACCTTGGCGAATCTTACTAATCCTTCATATGCTAACTATAAAT
>JZKD02S0171850.1:10911-23077 GCA_000966675.3 Picea glauca | reverse complement strand
ATATATATATATATATATATATATATATATATATATATATAACCAAACCTCGAAAGATAATTTTTCTGAATGAAATAAAGGGAGAATTATGAGGTTTTGGAAATTATCCAACAACTCAAATTCTTGTTGGCCCCAAAGGGAGTCTATTGAAAGTAGTGGAGTGGAAAGGGTAAACAATGTCTCCACCCACATTGTATTAACCACGTCTATAAGCATGTGTGAGTCTCACGGAAATATGTGAGGATCCAAAAAAGGGATTTATTGTGACAAATAAAAGGTAAATGTGTTTATGAAGAGTAAATTAGAAAGGCGAGTCCAAGCAAGTTAGCGGAGAAAAAGAGCTTAAGGGTAGAGTTTCTTGATAAGAAATCTCCAGTTTCCTTCCCACGTTGCAGGAAATTTGTAGGGGAGGTGCTTTCACAAGTTACAGAAAACGAACAATTAAGGAGGAAATCGCATCTCTGAGAAGAGAGTCAGAGTTTTTTTCGAAAGTCTCCTATCTGGTTGTAGTTTTTTGAATTGTGATAGTCAAGGTAAGAATTTACTGAGCAGATCTAAACAGTGGTTGAAAGGATGCACATTCTAGTACAATATATTACTAGCAAAAGAAAGAAGGTTAGCAAATAAAACTTCCATACATTCAGATAAAAATTGCATTGGTAAAAATGCTAGAAAATTCTCATTCCATATTACACCACCATAAATAAAACTTGCAAAATTTCGATATCATAGTTTTAATATAGTTACGATGAAAATAATATATATATATATATAATCCAATCTTATTACAATTTGAATCTCAATGAGAATACCATAATCGATGTTGGATTTGGATGACATTCCTCAGTACTAGTGCTTCGTCCGACTCTCACTCGCTAATCTCTAAGACTTCACCGGTACCTCCCAGCCAATTCTAGGGGTACTCTTCTTCCCCCTTAGTCCCCCGAGCCACAAAGGGGCCTCACACAAACACAACCAGAATCCTCTATCTCCCATCTCGCCTCTCAAGGTAAATCCACCTCTCTCTCTCAAGCTAGGTATCCCAACTCTCACAAGTAAAACCGGTCAAAATTTTTGCAGCATAACCTTGCCTCTAACCAGTCTGATCCCTTTCTCATCTCAGCCATTTGTTTTATAGGAGTTTCCCCAATTACAACCCCCACTTGCACATTTAATTCACTTTTTAATTAGATAATTTTAGAATTACTTCCCCCATACACTTGTCACCATTTCCTTTAGTTGCACAAGTAAATCCACAATTTATTTTAATAAATGTCAATTTCTCTCACCCATCCTAAAATCTCTCCTCAAATCTCTCCTAAAATCACTCCTAGTCGTCTCTTTATTCCCCTTGTTTCCAATTAATGACTGACACCTTACTAACTCTCAGTTGAGTTAAAATATGTATCCTCTCATAGTTAAACTAGCATTAACTAGACTCTAGATTCCTTTCTATGTTTGCACAATTCTTTCATGCTTTATTCATTCTTATAATAAATTTCCTTTTGGCATTTTCTTGCACATATGAATATAATCTTAATTTTTTAGAGTTATTTTCTTTTTCTTAATTTCTCAATTGGATTTACCTCCTTCCTAAATTAATTGAGTTAATAATTATAGTTTAGCCTCTTTACAAGAACTTAGACTTAGGCTTAAAATCTAGAATAGGCTTAGATTTTGATTGGGGTTACAATTACTAAATTCATTATTTAAGTAATTAATTAATTAATTAATTTGGCAGTGCTCGATTTTTTACAAGGTTTAATATTCACTCAAAGTTTTCTATGCCACCTAGATTCATTGAATCAAGTTTAATTACACGACGTGCCCTTCAAGACACAGTTCTTTCTCCAAGGGTGCCACTCACCTTTGATTCAAATTTTTAATAACATGATGTGCCATTCAAGATGCACTCTGTGCTCCAAGGGTGTCACTCGCCTTTGATTCAAATTTTTAATAACACAATGTGCCCTTCAAGATGCACTCCGTGCTCCAAGGGTGCCACTCGTCTTTGACTGGTTTTGGTAGTTGTCCAACCCTTAGAGTGAACACTCCATTCAGGTGACCTTGTCAGAGAATAAGGGCTTCTAAGGAATAAGGACCCTCCCTTATTGTGCACCCCTTATAAATCTTAGTGAGCGATTGTCTCAGTTTTCCATCACGACATAGTGGATCTCTCGAACTAGGTAATCGTTAACCTACAATTCCAACCACGACGAGAGTTCTAGTAGGATGTGACAGGGATGATGCCGCACCTCTCCTTCCATATCTGTTCTATGTGCATGGCCCCTTTACTCCTTATGTGAGTCAGATTTGCAATCAATCGCCATCCTGCATCATGTTAGCACTAAGAGTCACCCTCAGGCTACTAGAGGATAAGCCTAGTACCCATTTGATTTAAATAATTAAATAGGTTATACTTGGTGGATCAAAAAGAGAAGAGTAGAAGGGAGAGCATTAGACTGCTGCAAATACATTCTATTGGGCATGTAGTCATAACATTCTATAGATCACAGGCAATCAAGTTGCCTACTAGACAAAAGACTTATACAAATATGGGTAGAAGAATAGAAGGTAAAAAAAAATAAGAATATCCACATAACAAAGATCATTTCTGTAAGATATATTAAATATTTCTTGAACAATAATCAATGATTAATGGGCAATTACCACAAATCCTTTGCAGCTCATGATTCCATTAACCAAAGGCAACTTTTGATCTTCAAAATATGTAAATATTACGAAAGAAAGATGATAAGAAAGAATGGAAACAAGAGAAAAATTGTCTAGTATCACAACTTTCATGAATCTCTAATGGCAGTAATGCCTGCAACACATTCCCTCAAGCTTAGAAATGAGCGACTCAACCGCTCCTCTAGCTCTCTCCTCTCTTGGATCATGAATCCAACCCTTTCCTTCTCAAAATCCATTTCATTTATATTCAATGATCTCTATATATCCTAGGGAGGTAGAAACCAAAAAGATACATAGGATCCTCCTTCATTTAGGAGTCTTGTTACAACATATTCCAAGAAAAACTTAACAAAATCATATTTTCCATGATCTTTCATATTGTGATAAATGCCTCTTGAAACATGTCATCCTGATTTATTTGGAGATGGAACACATGTGCCTCATATCAAACTAAATCCTAGGAGACCATTCATAACTTCCTTCACAGTTGGAAGCCTTCCCATAGCTTGAATTTGTCAAACTGTTAGAGTTCACAGCGTTCGTGACAACATGCGCTGTGAACTTTCCTATAGGTTATGTTTTTAGCTTTTCTCCAAAAATACAAACTGGGTCAAGCTGAAATTTTTTCAGAAAGTCCAAAACACCATGTTTTACCTCCACACCAGATTTCAGAGGAACCCATATTGGAAAGAAAAAGTTACTAGCAAAACATTCCTCTACTGTGTGTTAATTTTTCACAAACTGTAAAAAATACCAGTTCGCAACATCGACGCTACAAACTCTCATGTAGCAACCTGTTTTACTTTTTCAAATCTTGGACACCTCAAAAATTATGTCAGGAGTCCATACATGTTGCTAAACTCCATTATCTTGATATATAACTTGTGAAAGACATCAAAATTGATATTCATGGCTTACAACTCATATTAAATAGGTCTTGAATCGACATAAGAATAGTTTAACAACATTAACATCATTTGCAACTTTAATCCTACTTCAAAAAATGATCAACCAAGAATTGTAAATGGATAGGGGTAAGAATTCACTCGTTTAAGGCTGAATTTGAAAAGATCCAAAAGATGAAAGTTTCAATAGTCCTAGAACAAAGTGTTTGCAACAAAGTTTGCAACACCAATATGAAAACCAACAAAAACCCCTTTCTAAACCCTCAAACATGATGGACACTCTCATGGATTACCATGTGGATCTAGGCTTGATGTTGACATCTTTGAATTTGACCAGAAGTGTTTGCAAACTATCCAACCTCCAATGCTCATTTTCAGCCAGTCCGCAATGCTAGTTCACAATGCACTGGTGTTTTGATTTTATCTCTCAAATTCCAAACTGGGTTGGGATGAGTTTTGGTGAGCTTGTCAATGCCAATATCATGCTCCTCCAAAAATAATTTCAGAAAAACCCACATCGTCGTTCAAAAGTTATGATCAAATATTTAGAAGACTCTACTACAAGAAATGAGTTCGCAGCGAAGTTCGCAGTGCCTGTCACCAGTTCACAACCCCTGATTCAAACAAGATTTTCATTCTTCAAGGAGACTGTCAGGATGTCCAAAGACCTGATCCCTAAAAATTTGTTAAAAATAGGCTCTAAAAACAATGAAATCCCTTAGCATGACAAAAAGGTAATGATGGCAATGAATGAATGGAGCACTTAAGTTTGTTGTGAACTCTCCTACTGAGTTGGCAACACATACTATTGCCTTTACCTTGACATTTAAACAAATGGACGATGACAAAGAGAGCCTTTTATACAACTGATAGGTGACATGTCATGATAATGATGTAAGAATCAAAGGTGTGACTCAAAAACAAAACCCAAAGTGGTTCCTTTTTATCCCTACAATTCTATATGGTAACATATGGCTCCATAAGGGATGGCATGCTCCCTGTGAGCTACCAAGAACACGCATTTCTAGTTCCTTATCCATTCCATCTCTGCAATTTGTACTCAGTCTGTGCCTTGTGAACACCTCTGATCATTTATTGAAAACTAAAAAATACTCACTACAAATCAACTACTTGCATATCAAGCTTATTTATATACATTCCTACACTAATATATCTAGCTAAGCTTCTTTTCTTAATTGAAGTCATACTTCCAATGCATCTAGGTGAGTATCAAACTGATGAAAATAACTCCTTCTTTGCAACTATTCGAAAGAATTTTCAAGTGATATGAATCTTGCAACAAGAGGTTAGTAAGAAATGAATACTTACAACTATGATCTGAAATCATACCAACAACTAGATCATTGGAAACCTTTGAAAAATATAACTCTATGTAAAATCCACAGGATCATGAAACTTATGAAAACACATTTCTAGTTGGTTAAGAAAACCATCTTGTGCCTCTGTGAAGGATGATTCATCAATAAAATGATGGTCCTCATATACTTCATAAATACTCATATGTTTTTTGATGTCTTTTGCAAGTGCAGGTATAGAAATGATAGACATTTCCTCGTTGATCCTTGGAGTTTTCTGCTCATCAATAGGTGATAAAGAGAATTCCAATTGTTGTTTCAATTGTTCCTTACCTTCTTTACTATCATATATTGGTTGGCTATTAATAAGCTATGTATGTGCTTTATTAAAGATATACTCTTTATCATTTGAACACTCAAAGGAAACAATTTGATTTTCATGACAACTTAAAACAGTAGATACATTTGATAAATGTCAAAATTATCTACATTATGTCTATCACTGTGAATATCATCATCCTCTTGATCATAATGAAAAGTATCTTCTACTGCAACATACTCTTTATGAATATTTGATCCTTTACTCAAAAAATCAAATTCATAATAACATTCTTGATAAAGGAAATCAACTACAAATTTCTCTTTGCAAAACAAATGAAATGCATCATGAAAATGTCTTAGTGAAGTAATACAAGCAACCGAGAGTGATCTACACCAATCACGAGCTACTCCATGTAAAGAGTATGTAAACAATTTTATGAGGACTTCTTCATGTATAACTTCCAGCTTAAGTATGCACTCGTGAAAATCTAGTAAAAACTCAATTGGCATTTCCCAATTTTCCCCTCTAAACCTATGAAGGAAACCTTCACATTCATCTCTACTAGGCACGGGATTTGGAAAACTAACTATCTTTGAAAAATCACATAAAGCATACATCTGAGCTAGGATCTTGTCCATTTCAAAACAGTGGAGTCGCCAATAGATATCATCTATGATGAAGTTGGAGTTTCCAGGTAGAAGATTGCAGTCAAGCTTATGTCATGCTCATGTCTACCATCAAGAGTTGGATATGATCGTTGTCGTTTTCCCAGGGAAGATTTCTTCACTTCCGTCCTCAACAATGACGCCAAAAATGTTAGCACTGAGAGTCACTCTCGTACTGCTAGAGGATAAGCCCAATACCCATTTTATTTAAAAAACTAAAACAAGTTATACTTGGTGGATCAACAAGAGAAGAGTAAAAGGGAGGGCATCAAACTGCTACAAATACATTCTATTGGGCATGAAGTCATAAGATTTTGCAAATCATAGGAAATCAAGATGCCTACCAAATAAAAGGAGTATGCAAAGATGGGTAGAAGAATAGAAGATAAACAAAAAGAAGAATATCCACATAACAAAGATCATTTATGTAAGATATATTAGAGAGTGCTTGAATAACAATCAATGATTAACAGACAATTACCACAAATCCTTTGCAACTCATGAATCCATTAACCAAAGGAAGTTTTTGATCTTCAAAATCTGTAATTATTACTCAAGCAATATGATAATAAAGAATGGAAACAAGAGAAAACCAATATGGTATCACAACTTTCATGAATATCTAATGGCAGAAATGCCTACAACACATTCCTTCAGGATTACAAATGAGCAACTCAACTACTCCTCTAGCTCTCTCCTCTCTTGGATCATGAATCCAACCCTTTCCCTCTCAAAATCCATTTCATTTGTATTCAATTATCTCTATCTACCATAATCCGGTCAAAACCAAGGAGATACATAGGGTCCTCCTTCATTTAGGAGTCTTGTTACAAAATATTCCAACAAAAACTTAACACAATCCTATTTTCCAAGATCTTGCCTATTGTGATAAATGTCTCTTGAAACATGTCATCTTAATTGATTTGGAGATAGAACACATGTCCCTCATATCAAACTAACTCCTAAGAGACCATTCAAACCTTCCTTCACAGCTAGTAGCCTTCCCATAGCTTGAATTTGTCAAATTGTTATAGTTCACAACACATGTGACAACATGTGTTGTGGACTTTCCTGTAGGTGATGTTTTTATATTTTCTCAAAAAACACGAACTAGGTCAGGCTGAATTTTTTCAGCAACTCCAAAACACTATGTTTTACCTCCACACCAAATTTTAGAGGAACCCAGATTGGAAATCAAAATTTACAAGCAAAACATTCCTCTGTTGTGTGCTATTTGTTCACAAACTGTCAAAAATACCAGTTCGCAACACCGCCACCTGGAACTCTCCTGTAGCAGTCTATTTTACTTTTGCAAAGCTTCAATAACTCAAAAATTATTTCAGGAGTCCAGACATGCTGCTAAACTCCATTATCTTAATACATAACTGGGGAAAGACATCAAAACTTATATTCATGGCTTACAACTCATATTAAATAGGTCTTGAATCGACATAAGAATAGGTTAAAAACATTAACAACATTTGAAACTTTAAGCCTGGTTCAGAAAATGATCAACCACACATTGTAAATGGATAGGGGTAAGAATTCACTCATTTAAGGTTGAATTTGAAAGGATGCAAAAGATGAAAGTTTCAGCAGTCCTAGAACAGAGTGTGTGCAGCACAATTCAAAGCGCCAATATGAAAACCAGCCAAAACCCCTTTCTCAAACCTCAAACATGATGAACACTCTCATGGAGTACCGGGTGGATCTAGGATTTATGCTGACATCTTTGAATTTGACCAGAAGTGTTTGCAAACTATCCAACCTCCAATGCTCCTTTTTAGCCAGTTCGCAATGCATTGGTGTTTTGATTTTATCTCTTAAATGCCAAACTGGGTTGGGCTGAATTTTGGTTATAATGTCAATGCCAATATCATGCTCCTCCAAAAATCATTTCAGAAAAACCCACATCGTCTTTCAAAAGTTATGATCAAATCTTTAGAAGACTTTGCTACACAAAATGAGTTCACAACCCCTGTCACCAATTCGCAACGCCTGATTCAAATAAGATTTGCATGCTTTGAGGATACTATTAGGATGTCCAAAGACCTAATCCCTAATTATTTTTTTAAAATAGGCTCTAAAAACAATGAAATCCCTTAGCATGACAAAAAGGTAATGATGGCAATTAATGAATAGAGCACTTGAGTATGTTGTGAACTCTCCTAGTGAGTTGGCAGCACATACTACTGTCTTTAACTTGACATTTAAACATATGGATGATGAAAAAGAGAACCTTTTATACAACTGAGAAGTGACATGTCATGGTAATGATGTAAGGATCAAAGGTGTGACTAAAAAACAAAACCCAAAGTGGTATTTTTTACCCCTACAATTCTCAGTGCTAACACATCCATCAACGAAACACTGTCGATGATCCATAAACAACATCATAATAAAATTGACCATACGTCACATATACATAAATGAAATACCCAAACCAATACAATCCACTCGTTGACTCAATCTAGAGTCCAAGGAGGTGCATTGATGCCATCAACATCCTCAATCTGTCAAGTGTCCTACACACAGAGGGGAAACTCGTCAATAGCATTTGTCGACAAATATATATCAAACAACATAAATCATAATCCATCAACATCATCATAATAATCCATAAGCGAATCAGATAATCATATAATATAATCAGATCACTTTCCCGCAAGTGTCCTCAAAGAATAAGTCAATATCATGTGCTCCAAAAGCAGGATGTTACACTTGAACACACATTTTCTAAAGATTATTTCCACCTTATAGGATATTAAATTCTTATTGAATAAGAAAATATTTAACAACCATCTCATACCTTCAAGTTGATTATTGAATCCACACACTTGTATATTCCTCTCCAAAATTATGATCATGAAGTGATGATAAATTAAACCTTTCTTCTTGGCCATCATTGCTTCAACTTTGCTATCATGTATCAGAAAATATTTACTACTCCATAAACTTACTCCCATATGGTATTCTTTGTCTTCAGCTCCATACCTGCATAATTACCATTGTCAAAATGTACTAATAAGAAAAATTTAGATTGTATAATCCATCCTAGAGCTCCATTTGTGGGTTCCAAATTTTCTTCATTCTTAAACTTTTGTCTTCCCCCTTATAGTCTTTCAAAACTTCCTCATGATGACATATATCCTTTAGAGAGATTACCGTGTCTTCAATTTGTTCGAAATTTATCATATGTTTCCCTAATTCTAATACTTTTTCCTTTTCTTTGTCCTTCTATTTAACCTTCCTTCCCTATATAGTTGGTGACCTGTTAATGGCATCTTATTTCATTCTTCCACCTAACTTTCCTTTAGGTGAACTTTCAACCATTTTCATTCTGTATTGATCATCCTTCATTCTCTTGTCTTCTTTCTCCCTTGTAGAAGATTTATTTCTTGACTTCTCTTGACTACAATCCTTATAAGGATCGTACCATTGTTTGGAAAACATGACCTTCTCTTGATTTTTTGCTTCTTCAAAATAAACAACTTGATTTTCTTGAGGTCCTTCATTTGAAATTTGCGTTCTTTTAATTGGAAAATAGTTCATGTCCTCCATAGAACCTAATAAGGGTGTCTTTCTTCTTTCCATCTATTCCATCATCTAATATTTTGATATTTTCTTTTGATTTGTCCTCTTCCATACTTATTCAAGGTCTATGACTTTCATTTTTCTTTCCTTTTTCTTCATGAGACAATTCCTCTTTCTTCTCCTTTCTAAATGATTCTAGTATTTGTTCACCTTCACATTCTCCAAAACCTGTAAACACATACTCAGATAAACAATTGGTTTGAAAAACTTGAGACTCATTTGTCTCTCTTGATGCCTCTAGAGTTAGCATCTCTCCTCCATGTTGTATTTTACTTTCCAAGATTTCCATGAGACTCTCATCTTGTCTTCCATCCACTTCTTCTTCATCAAATATTGGTTATTCATTAGGTTCACAAATGCATATTGCTTGATTTGCTTCCAAGGACTATTTTTCATACATTTTCTTGTGTCTAACTTCTCTATTAACTTTTAGTCTCTTCTCTTCTTCTTTGACCCAAACTGCCAATATATGTCTTATTTTCCTTGCAATCAATATCTCTATAGGCCATTTGAATTTCCTTTTCATCTTCGAACCATAGACTTGGTTTCCTCTTTCTTCTTCTTATAGCAGCTCCATCATAAGACTCAATCTCTTATTTAACTCAAATATCTCTTTCGCTATGCCTAACTCATTATTGCTGGCATCTGCTTCATTCTTTCTCTAACATTTTCCTTCTTCCAAGACCTTCATTTCTCTATCGATGTTCCTTTCTTTGAGATTTTTTGTGCTCACCTTCTTCTCTTCCTTTCACTTTCACTTTAATCCATAATGTTCCTCTTGTTCCTTACCAAGTCATTTTCACCCTACTAAATATATCACTAGGTTATCTCTTCCTCCGAACCTAGTTTGTTGGTATTTCTAGTCCCTTTGTACTTTGGACCTTCTCTCTAAGATTTATCTCATCCTCACTCTTCATTGTTATAGCTTCGATAGCCATAGGGATTTTTCTTTTCACCAATTACTTATTTTGTATTTTTCCTATGCTTGCTTCTATCTGTATGACATACAAATATATCCTTCAAAAATAGATGAACCATCTCTGATACCAAAAATAATGTAGGGAATCCAAATCTTTAAAATGATGCATGAGATTCAATTAAAACACTCACACATATTCCTTACCAATCCAAAATAATGCAGCATTCTTAGTCTTTTAACATTTGTATAAGATGATCCTTTCTCTATGTTCTAATTAGGGAGGGACACACACCCACACCATCCATCATAAAATAAAAAAACCTCCATACCTGAATGCCTAGTTTTATAAAAGGAATTTTATTTCTCCATTCAAATTTCAAACTGGAGTAATTACTATACCTACATCCCACAACCATATCCTTGGAATTTTAATCAAATAATGAATCTATAGGTTACAAGCACGATCTCAGATTCTTCTACCTCAACTCTGTGACTTTAACTTTGTCAATTGGAATTCACAATCCAAATCTAATTCAAATGTTAGCAATTTATGTAAGTGGTACAGAGGGGAAAGTTTTTAACACTCCCTCTATCCAAGCAACTGATTTTCCACAATTTATGGTCATGGTCTATAATAGGAAACAAAGGCGTATGACAATGCCACTTCATTGTTCTTCCTTGCTCTTCTTTGGACTGTAATATTGGATAGATTCTTTGAGGTAGTTAAGTCCCAAATCTTTCTTACTACTGAATTCCAAACTTCAGATCATCTTGACTTCAAATATTGTTTCATATTTTCTCTCCATGAGGAATAATTTGTTCCATCAAATAAGGGAGCTTCAATTGCGGAGAGAGCCATCTGTCCACCCATTTCTTCGGGATCTACCTTCCAGTGGTTAAACTGTGCTGAAGGAACCCGCTCTAATACCAATTGTTGAACACACCACCCACACTAAGAGGGGGGCGTGAATTAGTGTGTGGACTTTTCTAACTTTTATTCTTACAAGTTATCAGTTAAAACAGAATTGAATAGATTAATAACAATTAAATCATAATCAAAATGGAAAAGAGATACAAGATGTTTGTATAAGATTTTGTATAATGTATTTGTATATATGTGAATACAATAATAATAATTTTCCCAGCACCAACTATTATGTTTCAACACCAAACGAAGTAAGGAGCATCAACTCCTCAGAGAGCACCAACTCTCAAGAAAGACCCATCTTGCCACAAGACCCAGCTTGTTGATAGAATGCAGTTTATCCAACTAGAGTTCATTCAACTCTAGTAGTAGTGATCCATTATAGAATCAACTCTATCTCATGATCATAGGTATACCATAAACGCTCATCACCGCACTTCATCCTTTGTCTGGAATTCACGCCTTCTTCGCTTTATCCTTCCTCTGATATCCGTTCCTTCTTCACTTATTATTCCCTTTGATATTTGCATACACCTCAAGTCTGTATCTCCTTCATTTTCTTCTGCATGCCTCTCTTTCTCAATGAGCCTATCTTTTCCACAAGCCCAATATCTTCCGCAAGCACACCTTATAGTGAACCAATTATGGTTGTATTTATAGTTTCTAATTCTCAAAACTTGTTTAAGTTATTGATCCGACTTGTGAAACTAACTTTTTTATTTACAACAACTTTTGGGACCACCAGAGAACATCATTCTGGGTATTCAATGTTAAACCTAACATCCCCTTTTTCTTTCATAAATCGATCACAGATAGGGATCAATTT
>JZKD02S0171806.1:11615-23078 GCA_000966675.3 Picea glauca | reverse complement strand
TTCCTCGAGCTTTGTAACCAAGAAAAAAAGATTCTCAAAGCAACATTTTATGTTTTTGACTTCAAGTTGAATAGAATTTTGGATGCTTCAATGTCTAAGTAAAGCATTGAATTCGGTTGGATAATTATGGGCATTGGTACATTGATTATGTTTTGCTACAACTTCTATGATTTGGGTAACGATATGGTACCCTAGTAACTTCATCCTTCTTAGTCTTAGATTTGATATTCTCATGATTTACTTGTGTCATCTTGTTGATCTTTGATATTTTTGTATTCATTAGTGTGTCGATATACTTTTCTTGATACACAACTTCATCAATGGCGACTAATTGACCTTCCATTGCAATTAAATTTGTAGATGTCACTTTCTCGTTGAATTGCTTCTTGAGCTCAATTTATGGATGCTCTTTGTCTGATAAAATTTTGTTAGTGGCTAAATTTGATTTTTCCACTTTAATTGAGTATGCGGGGGCTTCCTTATCCATGATATTGACTTTAACTTCGGAGAAATTCCTCATTTCAACCAAATCAATTAAGGTTTCTTTGTTGAACATGAAATGATTGTCCTTAAGTTTTAATTTTTTAACTTCAAGTAAGATTTGATTACGACTTTTTGAATAGACAATTTCATCATTTTTTATGTGTAAAGATCTTGTAAATTTGATTATGGTTTTTTGAATAGACAATTTCATCATTTTTATGCGTAAAGATCCTGTAAATTTTTTGTTGTAAATGGTCAGGGTTCACCATTTGGATTTCTTCATGAATGAACGATTGCTTCCTGAGCTGGTGCGGGTTCACCACTTGGATTTCTTTATGAATAAATGATTGCTTCCTAAGCTATCCCACAATGGACTTTGCATATTCTTATGAAACATCTCAATCTTTAATGGATATAGACTAGTATTACAATTGAGCCCTAAAATATAATTTATTATTCCCTTTACTCATCGAAAGTGGATATCCTCATCAATCATCAACTTGGATCCATCCAATGGTCTATCTAATTCTCATGATTCTTTAATAACAATTTGTTTTATTAACTTATTATTAATCAAGTTATTATGTGCTAGGTCCTTATATAGTTGTACCTATTGAGCATAGATACCAATTTAGGATCTATGTATCCTATATGATTAATTCCTCCATGTTTTATATCCTTATTGCACATGTACATTGTCCTTTACTTTGAGTTTCTGAAGTTAAATGAGGCACTTGACAAGAACCTTAATACTAATATCAATGCCTTCACATTAAAATATGTCAAATTCATGACCTATAATGAGGATGTTAATTATTCCCTGATAGTTTAACAAATAGTACATTCCATTCATTTCACAACTTCCCTCATAGATCAATTTATGTCATTTAGTAATTGATACTTTGTTTTTGTTGTTGAACCTTATGTCCCAAGGATGTATCACATGATTTCACCAAATCAAGCACTTGTGAGTCCAATCACAAGTTCATTAAAATATAGAAGTTATGTATGTGTATTTGTATTCATTAAATGTTATTTTAATTTATTCCAAACTACAAGAGACATCCTTGTATGTCCAGGCAATTGGACAAGGCAACAACAAAGTCAATGGTTGACTTTGCTACTACTCCATCCAACTGTCCAACATACAATCAATTCAAGTCCGTAGAACTACAACACTCAACCAATGACTCAAGATTATATGTACAATTTGAACATAGAGGAATGCCATAACAACTATGAAGGATTTAGCTTGTTGGTTGCAATATATGGATATGCTATAAATCAATTCAATCATATGACCTAATTGACAAGTGAATAAGAAAATTAATTTTTAAATCTAACATGACCTTTGTGAGATCTAGGCAATACCTCTTTGAACTGTTGCATTTAATAGGCTAGAATAAGCTTATCAATAAGGAGTTCTGCTCATGGAATTCAGACACTGCTCATGACATTCAAACATTTCATATATTAAATTATTGTGTGTATTGTTAATCATACTTGATGCAAGTCAGATATGAATCCAACCAATTCTTCCCATAAGCTTG
Organism: Picea glauca; assembly: GCA_000966675.3. Lineage (NCBI taxonomy): Eukaryota > Viridiplantae > Streptophyta > Pinopsida > Pinales > Pinaceae > Picea > Picea glauca. The sequence continues at coordinate 21,045 of JZKD02S0171806.1, read as the reverse complement.
GACCAGATCCAAATCTGTTGCTAACTCAGCCCACATTTAGAGAGACCCTATTCATCTTAAGGTGCTCTAAAGCCTTAAAATGGTGCCTAGGATCGATCTGATCTCTTCTTATTCGATCACTAACATGATCAAATCCATATGACCACAATCTTAATACAAAGGTGCTAAACCCTGTTCTCCTTGTATGTTGAAGGATCTATGTCTTCTCTTCATGTGACCGAGAGATATGACCTTGGCTCTCTTCCTTGTCTTTTGATCAATGACGTAGATTCGTCTTCCCTTAGATCTGATGAATGCAAGGGATTGTGAAACCACAACTAGCCCACAGTTTAAATTTCCTCTCAATATTCATAATGGAATATGCTCACTGGTAATGGAAACGACGTAGACTGTGAAGCATGATTACATATGAAGAGCATAATATTTCATTTTCTAGATTGAAGTTAGAGGGCCATGATTGAACCTAGTGGGAAATCCATACGGGAACACTTAGGTTGGAGGGTGATCCACTAGTTACTAAGTGGGAGGACTTCAAAACCATCATCCAGTCCCAATTCTACCCTATGGGTATGTAGAGTACCAATGGATTTGGTGGCACTACTTCAGGAAGAGGCAGGGACAAAGTGTATAGGAGTACACCACTTAGTTTAGAAAGATGGGCATCATGTTGGGTATCTCTCCCAAGAACCCATATGTACTCCTCAAGTATTTGGGGGGTTTACAGAGTCATCTACGAAAGAAGGTGATTATCTTCAAGCCAAGGAAAATGGATGAGGTGTGTGTACATGCATAGTACCTGGAAAACATAGGCCAAAATAAGGGGTGGCCAAGTGGTTCAAAGTAGAAAGAGCACTAGGGAGATTCCAAGGAGGGCGGAAGAAGTGGAAAGGGGGAAAAGATAAGAAGACAACATCCACTACACATCATCCCAAACATCCGAACGACCATTGCAATCATTGCACTAGTACATTTGGCTCAATTTTCAACGTTGTTCCCACGCCTGACTGGCTTATGACAAACCCAATTTCCAACTATTAGTCGAATCCCTTTTGTCGCACTCTTAATGGAACCACAATATGTCGTATCTTCAACATAAAAAAAAATGCCACGTGGCATCTCGTGGATATATTTTACGAAATAAATGTTCGTCGTAAATCATCGTTGTACTGTCAACTATAATTTAAATGTCGGTAGTGAGATGCCTATGTCTACCACGTGGAATTTTCCAAGAAAATACCACCAAGTGACCCATCATCATTTTACCGATGGTGGTCATCGTTGTTGCGACATATGATCTCATAAGTACAGTTGGAAATACAATGTGCATGCCATCGAAATTACAAATTCAGGGTCGGTGTGGAAACACTCTACAATGTGTAGTCCATTGACGATTCAATGATATGGTGTGAGGGATTCCTTGGATGCGTGACACCATGGTATGCAATGTCCATCGGAGTGGTGATGCATAAGAGATACATGTCTCGTTGAGAATGAATGTATAGGAATTGGAGGTCCGACAAAAGTATAATAAAATAAAATAAAAAAATATATTACATTGGACATAGGAGGCAAGTTGAGCTAGATGTAGATGACAATGTTATCGATATATGATGATACAGACAATTAGGATTATGGTTTATATTGGTTCATAAAACCCTAATTCAATATTGTTAGAGATTCCACAAGTAAAAATGCACAGTCACACTTAAGAAATACATTTTTTTCTTTAAAACTGTAATTTATGCCCTTGTGTATAAATGCACACCAGGGTTCACTAAAATGCACGCCCAAGTCTTAACACCCTTGCAATTTGAGTGGTGTGATTTATGAGGGTGTATTAGATAATTTTACACCTGTCTATGTATTTATATTTTCATTTGCAAACATAAAAGTGGTTGTTGTGTAAAAGGAGAAAATTCTACATTGTAAATTGAGAGACCAAAACAGTAGAAAGTGACCTGATGGAAATGTACGCCCATGATTATATCATTACAAGTTTACAGATCATATTAGTATTAGAGAAGGTTTTTATTTTTTCTATTTATGGGAAGTTGTAGGATCCAAGAACAAGATTAAAGAAAATTCACAAAAACCCTAGCCATGGTGGACGAGTCTGTTCAAAACAACCCTCAATATCCAACAAAAGAGAGATTTGAGAGGTTGGAAGCATAGGTTTCCGATATCAACCGCAATATGAACCTCATCATGATGGCTCTATAAATCAATCTCGAACCTTTTAGAGATGATGGAGGCTCTAACTCATAGATCATATTGGAGGGGAAATTGGGAGATCATGAAGACTCATGAAAGGAGTCTCAGAAAGAATCCAAGAAAGATTAGTTGAGTTCGAGTGTCGTTAACCCTTCATAGTCCCTATTCAATATGGAAGTGAAAGTGGACATAAATCCATAGTGAGGTGAGATTGATGCATTAAAAATGAATCATTGGTTGCAACAACTAGAAGTTTATTTTAACATTCACCATATAGATGTAGAGAAAAATATTTCATTTGCTATATTGAAGTTAGAGGGCCATGCTTTAACCTAGTGGGAAATCCATAGGGAACACTTAGGCTAGAGGGTGAGCTGCTAGTAAATAGGTGGGAGTACTTCAAAACCCTCATCAAGTTCCAATTCTATCCTATTGGGTACGTAGAGGACCAATGGAACTAGTGGCACTACTTCAAGAAAAGGTAGGGGAAAAGTGTACAAGAGTACACCACTAAGTTTAGAAAGATGGCCATCATGTTGGGTATCTCTCCCAAGAACCCATATGTACTCCTCAAGTATTTGGGGAGTTTACACAGTCATATAGGAAAGTAGGTGATTCTCTTCATGCCAAGGACTGTGGATGAGGTGTGTGTACATGAATAGTACCTAGAAAACATATGCCAAAATAAGGGGTGTCCAAGTGGTTCGAAGAAAAAATACCACTAGGGAGATTCTAAGGAGGGAAGGAAGTAGTGGAAAGGGGGAAAAGATAAAAATATAACAACCACTACACATCAATGAAAATATCCCAACAACCATTTCAATCATTGCACTAGTACATTTCTCTCATTTTCGATGCCCATCTGACAGACACCCGTTTGGCTTCCGACAAACTCAATTTTCAGTTATTAGTTGAACCCCTTTCGTCGCACTCTCGATGGTACCAGAGTATGTCGTATCTCCAACATACAAAGATTTCATGTGGAATCTCATGGATATATTTTATGAAATATATGTTCATCGCAAATCATCATCATACTACCAACTATAATTTAAATGTCGGTATTGAGACGCCTATGTCTTCCACATGGCCTTTTCTAAGAAAATTCTACCAGGTGACCCGTTGTTGTTTCACTGACAACGGTCTTCGTTTCTACGACATCGGTTCTCATAAGTGTTGTTGGAAATATGACGTGGATGCCATCAAAATTGCAACTTCAAGGTCGATGGCCTATGTCGGTGTGGTGATGCTCTAAAGTGCACAATCCATCAATGATCCAATGATATGGTGCCAGGGATTCCTTGGATGTGCGACTCCATGGTCTGCAATGTCTGCCGGAGTGGCGATGCATAAGAGCTACATGTCCTGTCGGAAATGAACGGATATATGTCAAAGATCTAACAAAAGTATAATAAAATAAAATAAAATTATATTGCATTGGACATAGGGGGCAGGTTGAGTTGGATGTATATGACAATGTTATCGATATATGATGATACAAAAAATTAGTATTAGGGTTTATATTGTTTCATAAAACCCCAATTCAAGCTTGTCAGAGCTTTCACAACTAAAATGCACAATCACACTTAAAAAATACATGTTTTTCTATTAAACTGTAATTTATACCCTTGCGTAGAAATGCATGCCATGCTTCACTAAAATGCACGCCTAGGTCTTAACACTCTTGCAATTTGAGTGGTGCAAGTTTTTTAGGGTGTCTTGGATAATTTTACACATGACTACATATTTAGATTTTAATTTGCAAATATTAAAGTGGTTGTTGTGTAAAAATATAAACTTCTACATTATAAATTGAGAGACCAAAACATTAGAAAGTGGCCTAATGGAAATGCACGCTCATGATTCTATATAGCTCCAAATTTAGTCATTTAAGTTTTGGGTTGAATTTAATAATATTATATATATATATATATATATAGTGCATTTTAAAATGACTAAGGACTTCTACCTTGAACCAAGATTACATACTTTTTGTAAAATGCAAGGTAAAATTGTCTTACTATAAAATGCACGTCTAAGACTCATGTGACCTCCAAATTGAGTGGTTAAAACTGTAGAATTTGGATTTTATCATTTTACATCCATTCGTTCTTTAGTTGTGCATTTTGAAACCAAAAACCCTCTGTTGTGCATAAAGGCTAAAATTTCCTTGTAAATGCAAAAAAAATGCATAAAGAGAAAAATGCATAAAAATGCAAGAAAACGGGGCTGAGAAATGCACACCCTAGGAAGAAAAATCCATGTACGGTATTGTTAATTTACAAGTTACAAGTTACAGGACTATGGATTTGCTGTAAACCCTAAAGAATGCATACTAGGGTGATTTGTGCTCAGAATTTGGTAAAGGGTTGAAATATACATGAATCTTTGGCAACTATGCAGAGACACTAACTAAAATGGAAAAATGAGTATTAACTACCTGCATCCATGAGCTCGATGAGGCAGGAGCTTGTACAACCACATGACACATAAGCTAGTTGCTAGTTGCATTTCCATTGCGAAGACCTACACAAATCATTATAGAATACAAGGTGATATGAATGAATAATAATTAAATAAAGAAACATACATATCAACATGTACGAGACTCTAGAAAGACTAAAATGAAATATTTGATTGAGAAAAATACTTATTTTTCTTTTAAACTGTAATTTTTGCATTTGTGTAGAAATGCATGCCAGGCTTCACTAAAATGGACACCCAAGTCTTTAATGCACACCCAAGTCTTTACACGCCTGCAATTTCAATCATTAAAGTTTATGAGGGTGGACTCTTAGATAATTTTACAAATGTCTACATATTTACATTTTCATTTGCAAACATAAAAGTGGTTGTTGTGTAAAAGAGACAAAGTCTACCTTGTAAATGGAGAGACCAAAACAATAGAAAGTGACCTAATGGAAATGCATGCCCATGTATGGTTTTGGTTATTTACAAGTTACAAATTACAGGACTGTGGTTTTGTTGTAAACCCTAAAGAATTTATAGTAGCGTGATTTGTGCCTAGAATTTGGTAAAGGGTTAAAATATACATAATCTTTGGCAATTGTGCAGAGACACTAACTGAAATGAAAAAATCAGTACTAACTACATGTTTCCATGATCTTAATGAGGTAGGAGTTTGTACAACCACATCACACATAGGCTAGTTGTTAGTTGCAATTCCATTGCAAAGACCTACATATTTCATCAAAGAATACAAGGTGATATGACTGAATAGTAGTTAAATAAACAAACAAACATATCAACATGTATGAGACTCTAGAAATACTAAAATGGAATACACGATTGAGAAAAATACTTGTTTTTCTTTTAAAATGTAATTTATGCATTGATGCAGAAATGCACACCAAGCTTCACTAAAATGCATGCCTAGATCTGATAAACCTACAATTTCAATGATTCAAGTTTCTAAGGGTGTCTTAGATAATTTTACACTTGTCTACATATTTATATTTTCATATGCAAACATAAAAGTGGTTGTTTTGTAAAAGAGGAAAAGTTTACCTTGTAAGTGGAGAGACCAAAACAATAGAAATTGACCTAATGGAAATGCACACACATGTTTCTATATAGCTCCAAATTTAGTTATCTAAGTTTTCTACATGGAAAATTTGTCAATAGGCCTATGGGAAGAGTTGTAGTTTCTACAACTCTACCCACATGCATGTGGGAAAATATGTGGAAACTATGCCCATAGGCATGTGGGCAGAGTTTCCATGCTACAACTCTACCCACATGGCATCTCTGCCCATGGGCCTGTGGGAATAGATGTAGCAACTATACCCATAGGTTGGTGGAAAGAGTTGTAGATGCTACAACTCTAACCACAGGACAGTGGGCAGAGATGTGACAACTCTTCTCATAGGCCTATGGGCATAGATGTGGAAACTCTAGATACCCTGGATGAATTCCCAAATCTAAATCTATTTGAGGTGGAATCGGTTCAAGGTTATTTCACATATATCACAAAGTTCCTCAAGTTGGGTTCTATACCAAAAATGTATGACCATAAACAATGAATATGATTGATTATATATTATGAAAAATACAAGTTCACTATGGGAAACCTATATAATATTTCCATAGATATAATTTTAAACTAATGCATTCTAGATCATAAAGTATAAGTCATCCTTTGGGAGGCGCATTGGAACGAAAACTACGAGGTTGAAGTTTCTCGATGTTATACTTTGGTAGTCGACACTATCTTAATATGCCATGGAATATGCAAATAATTTCAACAAGTGTCAACTAGTTGGTCACCCTTATGCATGTTATGAGATTCTATTGCAACCCATTGTAATAGTGTGGATTTTATTAGTAAATAATACATAAGAAATTAGATCGAAAATACAAACAAATATACAAGGTAATAAAATTTGGAGATCCTTTTAGTTTGAAGTGAACACTCCACATATCCGGAGAAAATCTAACTTGGCACCATTTCCCTAACCTTCTCCTTAAACAAAGTTATTATAAATAACCAAATGATATTTACAAGTTTTTCCAAAATACTTTCAGTTGTATTTCCAAAATGCTACTGATAATTTTTTGTAATGGGATCTTTTGAGTAGCATTGATTGATGTTTTTACTAAACACAAATACACAACATAAATCATTGAAAGAATTCTCATAAATTTTCATATAGAATGACAACTCTGCCCACAAGCTTGTTGGTAGAGTTTCCATGCTACAAATATGCCCACATGCATGTTGGTAGAGTTTCCATGCTACAAATATGTCCATGGGCCTGTGTGAAAAGTTGTATCATATGCAACTCCTCCCACATGCATGTGGGTAGATTAGTAGCATCTGCAACTCTTCCCACTGACATGTGGGGAAAATTTTATTCAACTCCCATGAGACAAACATGAAATGTGTCAAAAAGCAACATCTTTGTAGTCCAATTTTTGCGAATACCTACATAAATCATTAAAGAATAAAAGGTTATATGATTGAATAATAATTAAATAAATAAATAGACATATTGACATGTACAAAACTCTTGAAATACTAAAGTGGAATACTTGAATGAGATTCTCTTGGTTTCGAGAATAATTTATTCTCTAATGAACAGGGAAAACCACATGAAAGTGAAATCTCATTTCCCGTCGCCACTCACCCCTCCCCCTAGAATCACTCTCAATTACCCATACCCAATCTATCTATTTTAAAATAATTGAAAGTGACATAGTATGATCCATGCATAGAAAATAACAAAACAAATTTTAAAGGTAAATGAAAGAAAGAATGTGTGTGCAACTATGTGGTTTTGTACATACAAAACATATAACATACATCCATAAGAAGGTAGTAACAAATAGTATATATTAATATATTTTATCATCAAAATATGTTTCCATTATACATGCTTATGATCATAATATATACAATCACTTCTTATTCTATTTTTCAGTTTTCAAAAATATGTTGATTGACTCATCCATGTCTAGATCTGCTTTAGTTGTTGGGCCCTTTCTTGGTGTTGATTCAATATGCATACTTTGACGTGTTGTATGTCTAGTCAGATACTCTACATGACGTGTAGGCCATTGTTGATGGACCTCGACTACAATAACAAAAAAGGTTAAATTGATATGGTTAGTTGTTATTCACAGAAGTAGTTCATTAATGAAAATATCATTACAATGTTCTTTACAAGGTTGAGCAGTCAAGACCATTGGTTCTACTACCATGTGTTCTTGCTCTCGCCAAGAATTATCATCTATGTTCTCTTCCATCAAAACAAGAAAATTTATAAGTACACCACCTACAAGTAAATATTATTAATTTTATTAATCCATAAATTTGATTTTATAGTCATAATACCATCATGGTCGAGCTGCACACCACCATCATCGAGATACAATCCACTGTCATGGTTGGGCTAGACACCACCATCATCGGGATGCAGTCCACCGTCATGGTCGAGTTGCACACCGCCATCATCAGGTTACACTCCACCTTCATGGTCAGGATGCACACCACCATCATCGGATTGCACTCTACTATCATGGAGTTGTCATTCACTGTTGGCCTCGTTATTGTTGTTTTTCTCTTTCTTAAAATAGAAAGACACATTCATTTATGGATGAAATCAATCGTGAATATATTTTACAAGGAATCAACAATTAAAGTCCATCGATTTTACTTAAGATTTCATTCAAAGGGGAATATTGTGTTTTCCCCATGCTTTGTCGACGTTCAACCAAAACTTGAAAGCCACACTTGAAACTGAGCCGAAGGTCTTATTCTATGGTCACATTTTTGAATTGAGCCCCCTGCATTGCACAAGATCTCAAATTTGTCTTATTGGATGCAATTAAATAAAATTTGGATGATGATAGGAATGATATGGTTTAATTATTTGGTACTTGCAATTCATGTTTTTAGTTTCACGTAACCACCATGGTCAAGTTTTTGTTTCCCGTGTTCTTCTAGTCTTGCCTTGGTTTCTTTTGACGTGTCTGGGAGCCTAGAAAATTTTTCCAATAGGTTGTATATCACAATTTTTATATAACTAATGAAAATTTAGCATACTAAATTAAAAATATGATATACCTTCCTAGTCCAAGTGGTGTTTGTTGATTAAGGTTGGTTGTCATTGATGTCAACCCTTGAAGAAAGCCTCACAACACAAAGGTTTGGGTAATGGACCCAATATAATTTTATGTAAATATGACTCATTATTGTCTTGTCATGGTTGATAAGAAGTAAATATGGATGAACTCAAAAGTGGTCCCCTTATGGTGAAAGCCCTCACGGGAAGACGCTTTGTGGAGTAAGAGAACCCACGCTTAATTGTGAAATAATGAGAAGAAGGACAATGAATTTTTTAGGTAAAATATCCTAGATGGATAGTGCTTGTCATTCCACTTCCAGTGGTATGTGGAACGTCACATAACTCCTCATGATTAGAAAGTTATGGCCATGAGAAGTTGGAGACCCCAGGTTTGGGTAATGGACCCAAGTTTGTTTGATGGATAACAATATGAGTTATGATATACCTTCAGATAATAATATTCTATATGGATAGTACATGTCATTCCATTTTTGGTGGTATGTGGAATGTCACATAACTCACGGTTTGAAAGTTATGGCCTTACGAAGTTGGAGGACCCTCATATGTCATCTAGAAGCCCCAAAAGGTCAAAGTAGTCAAAGTGGTTTAAGAGATTTTAAAAGGTAAATAAT
>JZKD02S0171806.1:0-11605 GCA_000966675.3 Picea glauca | reverse complement strand
GGGTTAACCCTAAAATAAGGAAAGTGGGGCCAAGTGACCTAGAAGATGGTTTTAAGGAAGCTACTTGGAGAGTATAAATAAGAGGCAAGGCTCTCTAATTTTAATCACACTTGAGAATATTGAATATGTATAGGTGTATGAGGTAACCAAAGTATATCTAATCTGAAATTCTTAGGAAAGTGAAGAAAAGAAGACTGAAATGCAAGGAAGGATAAATTCTTTTGATGGTGCTTTCTAAGGTATGTTATTTATAGGTCATCTCACCATTTTCTCTATAAAAAATTTTCTATAATGATTCATATCGTGAAATTGATATGCCACTGAGAAAACATATCCAAGTATCCGTGGTAAAAAGTTCAGCTTGTGGGTCATTTTATTTTGGGAGTTACACTCCGTGGACAATAGGGTTTGTGGCTAGTCCTAAAACTAGTAAAAAACAAGTGTTTCGGGTAAACAAGTCATAACTTCTTCATAACATATCCAAATTTAGTGAAACCAAATGTGTTGGTTAGGGTACAGTATTTAGTATGTTTTGAAACAGTTTCAGATCATTTCAACAAATATTCAGTGCAGGGCATGCTCTACAATGTTGCTCTCTAGAATAAGCCAGAATTCAACAAGGTATGCCATTTTTTATATAACTCCTTTTATGAGAGGTTCCAAGTAGTGACACTTGGAGGAATTGCATAAAACACACTGAAGAACATTTGTATCAGTTTCATATCTTTATACATTACAGGTACAAAGTTATGATTACTTCAAGTTAGGGTTGTTGACTAATCCAAAACTAGGCATGTGAGACTAAAGAAAAGTTTGATGAAAATGATATCTCTTGTTGTTAAAGTTAAGGAAGGTTTGTAGGAATATGATCATATACACCAGGTCTATTACAGAGCTACAAATAAGATTTGGATGATGAAATTGATGAGGGCTTTTGGATGAGGTACATGTTGAGTACATGGTTGAGACAAGTAGTTGATGAGTTGGCACATACATGAGGTGTATGGTTGATGATGTTGGCACATATTGATGAGTCATATTTGATGAGTAGTTGACACATGATTGGTACATACTTGGTACATGGTTGGATGCACTTTTTTATAGTATAGGTTGATTACAGGTTATTTGGTACAGGTTGGTGCATGGTTGATGCACTTGTTTATGGTACAGGTTGATTATAGGTTGAGGTACAGGTTGATGCATGGTTGATGCATGGTTCATATTTATTGGTATAGGTTTACAGTGGTATATCTCACAATGATAGTGTGATAGTGGTTCCATCATTCTACTTCTACTTTAGGGCGGTTGGATGGGGCAAGGACAGGTGGTTGTAGCCACCTTCCGGTTGTAGTCGAAGAACATAGGGGGTTGTAACCTCCTTCTGTTTGTAGCCAGAGAATTGGGGAGTTGGAGCTTCCCTCAGGTTGTAGCCTGAGAAACTAGGGGGTTGGAGCCTCCTTATAGTTGCAGCTGGAAAACAAAAGAAGTTGGTGCTTCCAATGAATGTAATTCTTCAAGACATATAAGAAAAAACATTCTGTGGTTTTCTCTCGATTTGGGTTTCCACGTAAAACACTGGTGTACTGTGTATGTGTGTGTTTTTTCATTTGTTCATTGTTTATTTACTCTGTAGTTAGTGGATGATAATGCTTCATTGATATAACACTTGGATTATATGGTTAAAAATGATTAAATTTCTCTATTATTGATTCACTCCCCTCTCAGTAATCCAACAATGTCTTTCCTTCTTTTCTCATTGTCTTCTCCTTTGCATCCTCCAATAGATTCTTCCACTCAATCTCAGGAATCATCGGAGGATTCTCATACCTAGGGTTTGTTTGCAAATGAACCCTATATTGGTCCCTCGCATATTTCAAATATGTATCATCCAATGAGGTGACTCCAATTTTGTTGAAGGAATCACCAAGCAGGCCAACCAAGTGGTCAATAAGTTCCTTCTTCAAACTGGGATTCTGAGCATTCCACCATGTGCATATGGTGGGCCCAAAAATATTTAAGGCCTTGTCATTCATATGCTTAAAAAAAGTGTTTTTTTTTGCAGAACAATATGATCATTAATTTAAAATAATTGCAGAGAAGTATGTTTCAATTAGATAATAGGAAATAATTAATATGTTAATAAATACCTAATATTTTTTGTATCTTGATATAAACAATGTTCCCATCCACCAAAAATGTAACTGGCAATTTTCCCTTGCTGGTAACACGTAACGATCCAGAAAAGCAATTTGTAGAATCATTGATTGTCGCATCTCTGTAATCAACTGCTTGGTTTGGCGTGCACTATGTTGAGGATGTGTTATGAGCCCCATAAGGTTCAGTCGTCTCAGTCATAGGGTTGTCATCCACAAGCGAAGAGCCAAAAATCCTCGTAGGTATATGGCTTGTGGTAGGATGTTGTGGTGTTTGAGCATCGTTGCTACCAACACCATCCTCAGGAACATGCTGTTAGAGTTTTCTGAATAATTTCTATAAAAATAAAACATATTTTATTCAGATCATATAAAAGTAGAAAAAAAAATCATAAATGAACATATGTGATAAATAACCTTTTTAAAATATGGTGCTTATTGCAGGTCATTTTATTTCCTCCATAAAAACTCTACATCTTTGTGTGGTATTCTCTGTTGGTTCATGCGTAAACAATTCAATAAGTTCAATGTTTTTTTTTTCTCACATTCTTTTTAATTGTCTCAACCAGGTTCAATTCAAACATGTTGTCATCGTTGTCGACATTGTCAAGTACATCAGGTGTCATCAACTACATATTTCAACAAAAAAAACAAGTTAATTCAATTATAAAAACAATAATAAAATTCACTTTAAATGGATATTTATATTGTTAGTCATTTACCTACTCTGAGGCTGGTGCATTTCCACGATCACCTTGCCACAATATAAGAAGCATTACATGTTAAAATATTACCTTATAATATGAGAAGCATGATATATTAAAATGAATGTTAAAGATAAAAAATAAGAATCATTAAATAGAGGTTGGTTGAAGTTATGGTGTCAACATCCATCTAAGACAATGGATCAACATCCATTTTCATTCATCTTCCTATGAACACCATTCACATGTGAATAATTTTTCTAAAGACATAACTCTGCTATAAATGCAAAAAAAAAAAAAAACTTAAATGGAAAAATGCTCAAAAATACATGAAACCATGGCATGATTAAACATGCACACTAAGGTCTTAACACACTTGCAATTTGAGTGATTTGAGGTTCTAAGGGTGTATTAGATTATATTACACATGTCTACATAATTAGTGTTGTATTTCTGAACTTAAAAGTGGTTGTTGTGTAAAAGAAGCAAAATCTACCTTGTAAATTGAGAGACCAAATTAGTAGAAAGTACCCTAATGGAAATGCACACCCATGCTTTTGTATAGCTCCAAATTTAGTGATCTAAGTTTTGAGGTGAATTTAATAACATTTTGAATCTATCTATATCATTCTAAGTGCATTTTCAAATGAAAAAGGACTTCTACCTGAAACCCAAGTTCAAGACCTTTGTAAAATGGATGGTAAAACTAGATTACTATAAAATGCACACCTAGGAATTATATGACCTCCAAATTGAGTGATAAAAGTTGCATAGGTTTTATTTGATCATTTTATATATATCTATACTTTAGTTATTCATTTTGAAACCAAAAACCCTCTACTATGCATAAAGGTTAAAAATTGCTTTGTAAATGCAAAAAAATGTCTGAAGGGAAAAATGTTTAAAAATGCATGAAACCAAGGCATAATGAAAATGCACGCCTATCTCTTAACACACCTAAAATTTGATAGATTCAAGTTTCTGAGGGTGTCTTATATTATTTAACACATGTCTACATATTTAGTGTTGTGTTTTCAAACATAAAAGTGGTTGTTGTTAAAATATTGATGTGTTTGTTTTACCACAGACAATATCAAAATATTGTCACCCAACCATAGGCATACAACCAGCCCCAAGCACCTTTAACCTTTGACAGAATTATTTTGGAAATCCATACTAGAACTAACAGATAAACCCTTGTTGCTAACTGCAACAACAACTCAAGACAAGTAGAGCACTCATTCTCCAAGGGTTGCGCACAAGCGAAAAATTCTCCATATCCATAGAACAAGTACCATACACAATTGCAGCAGCTGCAACTGCACTATTCTCTCAAACTTGTGCCATAATTATCTAGTACATCACCAAGAATATCACATGATATCTCTAGAGAGAGACCAAGACCAAAATATGATCATATGCCCTTATTCTTTCTTGCAGTTGTAATTGTATTTCTCCATAGGACTTTTCTCTATAACTCGGTGTACAAATGAGACAAAACGTACTCTATTTGTATTAATATGTCTAATGACTTTTTTGGCTAGGTCGACCTAACTTTCTGGTAATTATATTTTATGTTTATCTTTTTCCTGTGGAGCCGACTTGTCTTTATTGAAGATAATATTCTAATATTATTTATTTTGCTAGGCCGACTTGTCTTCTAGGGTTTTCACACATATGTTTAGGGTTTCCTTTGCTTCCAGAATATTCCATTCTAGTCAAAGGTTACACGTGGAGGTTAATACCTCCCACAACTATGTTATTTTGGTTACCATTTTTTTCATCTTCCTCTCACTGGCATAGGATTGCAAGACCCCTATATACAACATATCACTTGCTTGTTGGTGCAATTCAATCATATCCACAGCGTGGATATCCCAAAGATTTAATCTCATTTGAGTGGATTTCTAATCTACAAGAAAAAGAGGCTTAAGTACCTTTGACTCTAATATAGCCAAATTGAATATACCCTACTGGTAATCTACATAAGATAGTTATTTTGTTTTAGCTATGTTTTCTACCCAAACCTGAGGATACGTTTCCTTTTAACCCCTTGTTTTTTTCTCTTTATATAAAATACTATAAAAAGAGCATAGGTTCCTTCAGTTGTATAATTCTAAGAAACTTCAGGTGTTGACAATAGAGTTGAACTAAGATGCTCAATAGTGATAGTAGGTCCCTTTGAGGTTGAACTAGATTCACTTGATCCTTGTCTAATTTGAAATATTCCCTTCCCTTCTAATTTAAACTCAGCTAAGAACCCCTCTAAGTCTAATTCTTCATCACATTTAGTCATTTTGCTTAGTTTCTCACTCAACTAATCATCAATATCGATTTCAGAATGCATGTCTAAAAATGTCATCTTTCCAAGTTGTAATTTTTGTTTCCGAAGAGTCTAAATTACATTGGATTGGTCCATTGACTGAGTGGTAGTTTGATTTTGGGCCTCTTCCTATAGAATATTCTTAACAACTTCCCATGAATCCATTTTAGTATTTCTTTTCACTACATGATTTGGAATATGCTTGTACATAGGCCTTTTGGCTGCAATCACACCATGTGAGTCATATACCAATTTACTTCATTTTTCAAAATCTAGATACTGCAACATTTCTTCTATAACATCTAGAGAAGTTCTAAGCTTGACCAATAAAGGAACAACCTCTTGAGGCATCTTGAAAGTGATGGCCTGTCATACTATGAAAAATGAAATTGATCTGAAATGAGCCTTTGTTTGATGTATTCCAAAGCAAATATTCTTGGAGTTAGTAAAATTGACAGCTTGTATGGATCATGTTCAAAACCATATACTCTAATTATGGTGTGATCGGTATGATCCTCAACCAAGTACCAATCTCATAATGTGGTATCTTTTCTCAGATGCAATATCTTTTTAAACTCAGGAAACATCCTAGGATGTTGAATGCCATGGAGCATAATGTAACATGCACTCATGAACTTGTTTACATAAAGGTTGAAACCTTTATTTTGGTCTTGTTTCCTCACCTCCTCAGTCCACTCTATTACTGGCTTGGTTTTACTTGAATCATTTATTGTTTTGATCCCAAATCTCTCAAAAAAGGAAGAATTATTGAATAATATGAGTTGCACCATGTAGGCTTGGTACCTAAAAGACTTAGTGAGGTGGAAATTTGACAATTGGAAGTTTATGACTTCTTGTAGGATTTGACAATAATCAAACTTTGTGAGGTTGATTAAATCCAGTGGACATACGACATAAAGTATCCCTAAAATGGTCTCATTCATTGATCTATCATGTTCATATCCTACCTGGTTTTTCAAGGAAGATGGTGGATTTGAAAGGAGGCGGACAAGTTGGTAATGGGGCGTATGGGGATAATAGATTTCTCAATGGCTTCTCTCTTTCAGACTGTGATAATACTTCGTAATTAGAGTCAAGATCATAATCATCCAGGATTTCATATACAACATGTTATGGAATTTGGAGCATTTGGTCAATGGATTCTTTACTTATTTCACAGACTACCCTAGAATCATGTACATAAATTATTTTTTGTCTATCCACCTGGTAATTGACAACACACCAATTGACTAATTCTAGAAAATCATAAGGTTGTGGAACAATTGATTTAGTCGGGCTCAATTCCCGTAAGTTCAAGTAGTTTTGGCCATTGTTAGTGTTAGCCTCGACTCTCCGAATTAATTGGTGAAGGTCAGGGAAAGACAATGCAAGGTCGGAAACATCCCTTTCCCTTTCCTCCAAATGGTCATCATATATAGTCATTTTCTTGGATGGTCGGATTTGGCTAGGGTTCGATTTAGTGGCCATTTGATTACTTTTAGGGGAAAAATACTGACTAACTTTCTCCATCTATCTTTAATTTAAAAAATTTGAACACATTTGAAATAAGGAAAGGAGAACACTACCTGAACTTATTTGTCAAAGAAGAATTTGAATACTTTTACTAGAGTCTATTGTACTTGTAACAATGTTTACCGTGCACATTTATGTCATTTTATTCGGGGTTAATTGTTTTAAAAAATTAAATTAAATTCTTTGGATTACATCTACGCAATGCGTTATTTATTTGGCTTACATCACCATGGCACCTATCATCAATTCATGCATTTTGAGGGTGAGCTAAATTGGTTTTATAATACCACCCCTATGTATCAAAATGAATTATTAAGGTGATGACATGTTATCACCCGTTAATACAATGGTTATGAATTTAGGCCTCCGACCCCTTGTTATCCAGTGTTCAATTTCACCGACCGAAATAAGATAAGACCGTCGATCTTGGATCTATATCAATGGTCCAATCATGTACGTTGAATTTTCATTTCAAACCCTATTTTATCTTTGCTGTGCCTACATAACTATGGAAAAGTGATGTAGTATACAGGGTATCGAACCTAAATTAATGAGTGAATTATAGGAAAAACTTGAAGTGAATGGAACTCAAACATAACCATTGTGAACCATATAATATGGAACAAAAAACTACAAGAACTGCATTCTCTATCTATATCAGCAACAAGGCTACATACCGATGACATTCTCGGGTCAATCCCTCTGACACATAGGTTGGTTTGTGTTGATATTATGGTATCTACAGGATGTATTAACCTCCACGTGTAACCTTTGAAAATACTATAATATTTTGAGAAGCAAGAGAAACCCTAAAACATTGGATAATAACCTTAGGAGACAAGTTGGCTCAAGAGAATATTTAATATTGAGTTATTAGCCTCCAGAAAGAGAAGTTGGCCCAGTCAAGTGAGATAGAGTAGTATAAATATAGGGATCTAGAGCTCATTGTTATACTCACTCTCACAACTACATAAGACAAGTGGTGCGCAAGTCTGGAGAGGAATTGCAGCTGCAGTTGCAACTGTTGCAACTGGCATTTCAATTTTGGCTTATACTTTCTCTTGGTTATGGTTTGGACTTTCTTCTTGGTATTTGGCTATTCTTTCTTGGTGTGCTAGCCTTGGAGAAAGGTGCACTACCTTGGTTGGCTATTGGATTACTTCTAGAATTATTTTTTCTGTCAAGGTTAAGGTGCTCGAGGGTGGCCTTTGTGCCTATGGTTGGGCGACAATATTGATATATTTTCTATGGTGAAATGAGAACACCTATTTTTATAATAGGTTATGGTCCCACACTATCTTCAAATAGTCTAACCTCTGAAAGATAGACTGGGAATATTTTCTTAGTTGCAGTTGCAGTTGCAGTCAAAGTTTTGTTGGAGCAACGAAAACCTAACCCTCTTGTTGAGGCACCTTAAGTGAAGAGCTTGACCTAATTCCTAGATAGCTTAGTGCACCCTAGCATAGCGCACCTCCTAGTACTCTCAGCAAGCCAAGGCGTCAAGTTTGAGTTTTTGGTCAAATTCAAAGGTTGACCAAGTCAAAGAAGTCATGACTTACTCTATGAAGTCATAAAACAAGTTAGAAGGGGATTTTAACTTTAGAGCATGGAAGATAAGTATTGGCCTCATCCTTGCCAAGAATAAAGTGTTGGATATCGTGAAAGGAAATATCATGGAACCACAGTTTGAATCATGAAAAGAGAAGGAACCTCAAAACATTACAGTTATGGAGAAGTTCAAGGACAATGACATCAATGCTATGAGTATCATAGTGGACTCTGTAAAAGACCACTTGATACCCTACATATCTCATTTTGACTCATCTAAGAAGATGTACGATGCCCTAACTAACCTTTTTTCAGTTAGAAATATTGGACAAGTGATGAGTCTAAAGAATGAGTTATGTGACATGAAAATGAATGATGATGATATCATAACATCATACTTTGTAAGAATCTCTTAGTTAAGAGATCAACTACAAGCTATTGAAGAAATCATTTCAAAAAAGGAATTGGTAAATATAGTAGTCAATGGCCTTCCCAAGACATGGGATGCATTTTCCGCAAGCATGAACACAAGAAAGGAGTATCCCACATTTAAAGAACTATGGACTTGATGTGCACAAGAAGAATCAAGGATTAGCACAAAAGAGAAATCTGAAAAGAAATATGATGATCAAACCTTCACAACAAAATTCAAGAATTTCAGGAATAAGAGGAAGTTTGGCTTAAGGAAGAAACCAAATCAAGAAAAGGATATGTCAAAAATGCAATGCTTCAACTGTTGAAAACATGGTCACTACAGGAACCACTCTCACAAGTTAAAGAAAAGGAAGGAAACATGCGAAGAAACAATTGTCAAAGAAAAGGACCCCTCAAACAAATCCAAGTAGGATAAAACATACTTCTTCTTCTAGTCAAGGTAACAATATTATTCTATAACATAGTTCTTGTGCATACCATGTTTGCATAGTTCATGTACATATCATGCATATCTATTTCTTATAAGAAACGATGGTCAGTGAAACAATACCTATGAAAGAATAACAAGATAAGGATTGCTACTACGATGACTACAAGAAGATGAAGTACGTTAACAAATTCCCGATGAATCTATTATATAAGTAACAACTATCAGATAGGCCGAAATCATAATCAAACTTGAAGAGACCCAAAAGGATTCAGCAATCAAGAGGAAATTAGAATAATACTTGTGACACTTTGCATAAGGAAATAAGGATGCATACGAAAGCATGGACTCTCTTAGATGGAGGGAGTTGATTAGACAATTCCAAAAGAAGAGCATGCATTCATGCATGAAGCCAGGATTAGGAGGGAGATAATCCTAACTGATATGATCCATTAAAGAATCCGCGAATATTATGAAGTATGTTTCCATGTTCCCCATTGAAAGTAGAAGCCATGATAAACAGAACATGTTCAGTTTGAATATGGAAGAATTCTTCTTCGTAAACAAGTCTTAAGTATCATTGGTCTTCCATCTACATCTATGTTCCTATGATGAAAGAGAGAAGTTGGAATCTTCAGGAAGGAAGGGCATGGAATCTATAGAAAAATCCATGGACCCCAAAGTTAAAAGGGAACATGAGGAAGAACATGAAGATTCCAAGAAAGAAAGAAAATCCACAACAACCAGTTATTATACCGATAATCATAAGACTACCAGCTTGTTTTGAAACCACTAGAAGCAATCAAGCAGAAGAAATGGAAGTTGTGATGAAGAACAATGTATGTAAGAAAATGTGAAAAATACTTATGAATGGAAGCATTGCGAGATTCATAACTAGAGGTTCTTCTAGAAGGAGGAAGAAGACTATGACGACAACTTGTTCCTGTAAACCAGATATACCTCTTGTAGTATCCATGGATTGAAATGTACATGTAAAAGACTATTCTTCCCAATTAAAGAAAATCGAGAAATAAACTTATACCAGAAAGAGACCCATGTATGAAAATGGAAGAAGACCTTGTATGGATTCAAGAAACTTGATGCAAAGTATCTCATATACAACAGAAGCGTGGAAAAAACTTCCTATGACAGTGAAAGTGTATCAGAATGGTTACTCAGAAATATGGGATGATGAATTGAAAATCCATGGCTAAATATCATGATAATATATCTTAAGAAGTTAAATAGACTTTGTATTGACAATTGATTGGCTCGTTAATGTATTTGGAGAATACTAAGTCAGATATTTGTTTTGTGGGGCTTTTAAATTATGACATACAACTGCATGAATTTATCAATTAAGATTGGGAAGGGAGTGCAAATGACAGAAGAAGTGCTACTTGGATATTTTTCAGTTTGATCTTTGCCACGATGTCATGGGATAGAAAGAAACATAAGTCTATTGTACTCAGCACTACAAAAGAAAAGTATATTGCAGCTTGTGATTCTTGTACAGAAGCAAGTGGCTCCGTAAGTTGGTTTTTGGACCGTCTGATCAGGTTTTGAATTCGGCCATGATATATTGTAATGATCATAGCCATGTGAAGCTTTCAGAGAAATTGATGTTCCATGACAGGTCGAAGTACATTGAGATCAAGCATTATATATCTCCACAGATGAACAGATAACATATATTTTGGTAAAGCCTTTGTCCAAGATGAAAAGTTTGTGTACTTAAGAGACAAGTTGGGGCTCATGGAGGAAAATTCCTTATTGTAAAAGGAAGTGATTAATCCTAGGTTGGGAGGGAGTATTGATATTTTATTCATTTATGGACAGTCATTTTCCAGTCTGAAAAATGGTCCAGGATGGGTAGTTCCTTTACAGTTCGGAAAGTGGTTTGAGATTTCTCATGGATAGGAATTTTCCAGTTCAGAAAATGGTCTAGATTGGACAGTAATTTTCGTAATGAAAATGGTCTGATAGATTGTTGATGTACCATGGACAACAATTCTCCTTGTGGCCTGTTATCGTGCAGTTTGTAGTTTAGGTCACAGGCTAAAGGATAGAGGACAAACTGGTGCAACAAGAACCTTCCCCACCCAATGTCACCTCGATGGGGAGGTTCTTTCTGTTTAGGGAGGTTAGCCCAAGGGAGACGTCCCTGGTAACCTGGGGTTTGAAGAGGTAGAATATACAAGGTCAGGTTTTAGAGTTCCCTCCTCACAGGTTACCACCAATGTCAGATAGTCCGGCTGATCAACCAATAAAAGAAGTGTATGCCCTGTTGAAAACACCTGCCCAGAACAAGACAATAGCAACACAATATATATATTTGCAGGCTATAACTCAAAGGGTTAGTACTTATTTGACTATCTGATATTATTCAATAAGCAATTGTAAAGCAATAGATATAGAATGAAGTCAACGTTGTGTCAATTAGCTATGAAAGATTATCAATTCATCAATATCTACCAAGATG
>JZKD02S0171805.1:331867-343651 GCA_000966675.3 Picea glauca | reverse complement strand
ATAGATATTGCCAACATCTTCATGAAGGAGATATTTAGACTGCATGTCATGCCCAAGGAAATTGTATCTGATCGAGATAGCAAATTCACTTCAAGATTTTGGAAATCCCTAATGGATGGTTTTGAGACAAAATTGTTGTTCAACACAACTTATCACCCTCAAACTGATGGACAGACAGAAAGAGTGAACCAAATAGTAGAATACATGCTCAGGATGCATGTAATGCATCAACCTAAGAAGTGGAAAGACTACCTACCATTGATAGAGTTTTCCTACAACAACGGTTATCAGGAATCCTTGAAGATGAACCCTTTTGAAGCCCTCTATGGTAGACAGTGCAAGATTCAAATCAGTCAGAGTAACCCAGTGGATAGAATTACAATCGGACCTGACAAGCTCAAAGAAATGGAACAACAAGTGGTTCAGATAAGACAAAATCTTAAGATTGCTCAGGATAGACAGAAAAGTTATGTCGACAGAAAGAGGACTCCCAGAGAGTTCAAGACCAGAGACCATGTCTATCTCAGAGTTAGACCCAGGAAGAGTTCCCTGAGAATGGGAGCCTGTGCCAAATTGGCACCTCGCTATTGTGGACCCTTTGAAGTCTTAGATAGAGTGGGACATGTAGCCTATCAACTAGCACTCCCTCCCACTGTAAAGACACATAATGTTTTTCATGTTTCATTATTAAAGAAATATGTACATGATGCTAATCATATAATTGACTGGTCTGTGATCCAAATGGAGCCGGAGGGAGAATTCCTGCTAGAACCCCAATGTATATTAGACAGGAAGGAAACCTCACTTAGAAACCGAACCATTACACAGGTCAAGGTGCAGTGGAAACACTTTGGCCAAGATGAGGCTACGTGGGAAATGGAGGATGCCATGAGACATGCATATCCGATTTTGTTTACTTCTGTACATACATGTCATGCTGATAGGTAGAACATCGAGGACGATGTTCCTTTAAGGGGGAGGGAATTGTAACACCCTGTTCCCCCCAGTCTATAAATATAACTATATTGGTCAAAGAACTATGGCAAACCTAAAAGTGTGAATGTTTGATTTGATGGACCTTTGTACAAAAGGTCGATGAATGTAAATTCTGTTATTTTAATAGAAAATGGTCACGTGTTGCATGACTGCTGAAAGAGGGGATGTGCTAAGAGAAAACCACGAATGCTATGAAAGGTGGTGGAGGGGACCCGAAATGGTTGTGTTAACCTCCACCGAACCAGTACCATGCTGGAATTAATTGCTCAAATCAGAACAACCCTCTGACCCAGGAATGAATTACAGTCAGGTTGGTAGGTGGGAAGACCTCCTCAAGAGTTAATGAGGGGATGACGTAGACCACCCATCCGTAAGGCTTCCAAACCTGACCACAGACTGGGAATTCGAGCCACACACAATCTTGTTGAGGAAGGCAAAGAAGAAAGTGTGGTGGGCAGAGGAAGACCTGTGGAAAAAATGCAAAGACGAGAGCGGAAACTCTCGGTTCCGAGGAAGGACTGAAAGAGGAACTGTGAGTTCTGATCACATAAAATAGAGATTGAGCCAAGAGAAGGAGAGTAACCTTCATCCTTATTTATTTATGTATTGGGAGAAGGAGATTAACCTTCGTGCCTAACTTCTGTTGAGTTGGAAGTAAGAGATTGAATCTCAAAAGCATCGTGGCTTAAGCTCGGGGGTGGCCAGTGATAAATCCATTGGGAATGACTGAGCCTATGGTTGGGTGGAAACGAGCACCCCTTTCAGCAGTCGCATCACACTCTATGGTTCTGATAAGTGTTTTCTTGCCTTATGCTTTGAATTGTAAATAATGGATGTATGTGAGTATTTACATGTCTATAAAGGGTTCTTTCTCTATATTAAATGATTAATTTATGGGTATGCGTTCGTTCCCTTGAGAACCTATATTTCTGCTTGAATTTCCATACTTCCTAGTTTAATCACTCGAAGGCACTTTCCCCAGGAATTTACATCACCGTTCCGGAGTCGGAGCAAGCCTCTGGGCATAGCTACCATTTTGGTAACCTCACAAGTTACTTTGCTTGATTCAGAGCTTAAATCTCTGTGAGTTTGGAAGGTGTTCCCTTCAGACCAGTAGTCTGGGAGACTCTGAACTTGCGCCTATTCCCTTAACCAAAAACCAGACTAAGAGCGGGGATTATAGCCCAGGAGTTATATGAAGGTCCACGTGACCTCGATCTAGGAACCTTGGAGCTCGAGGCTCGGAGACGTCAAATTTCACGATAATCAAGTTGAACACCACAATTTCTATGAACCATCGATCTATGAACGAAAAACGAGGGTGGGGAATCACTGCGGAGCACGAAGGTGAAAATAGTGGACATGCTAGTTCGCGGCCCACAATTCACCCTTGTCGTTGATCTCGACGGGCTAGAAGATCAATGATCCCAGTTAGACTAGAATCGAGCGAGCACTTTCCAGATTGTGGAGGTCGAATTCTCTGGTAAAAAGTATGCATGTTGGGGCCCCGCAATTTCTGTGAACCATCGATCGTCATTGACCTTCGATCCGAGTTTGACGCGATCCCTGAAACGCAAGGAGCATGTGGGATGGAGAAATATTCAAGGATATCAAGCTCAGAAGAGATAGTGTTTTCAGGAGTGCAGACGAAATCTAGTAGACGGGCCCGTAGGAGGAGCTAAGGTCGAATCCTTTGAGCACTTAGAAAATCTTCTAAGTCAGAGTAAGTTAGAAGCTCAGGAGGAGGAGCGACAGTGGCCATTGGATCACCATGTCAAGGATCGACAACTGTCTGATCTAAGCAAGATGCACGAACCTTAGAACTTGGCACACGTAGGAGAAGGGAACTTACCAAAGTTCCGAAGTCCTGAAGTAATTTGAGTCTGTCCATCACTAGGAGGTGAATCTGGACCGCCATATACAGAGGGATACGTGGCGACAGATCGCGGACTCTGGAGGAATATGTTCGAGGGTTTTCAGTTGAAAGTTGAGATTCCTAAACCCCAAAGACTCGAAGTGAATTTGGACCGTCAGATCCAGAGGGACACGTGGCGACATATCATGGACTCCGAGGAAATTTGTGCGAGAGTTTTCAATTGAGATTCGAGACTCCCGAAGTCCGGAGAGCCGGAGAGCCGAAGTAAAGCTCAATTGTTAGATCGTCCAAAATAAATCTTCAGCGTCGGATAAAGTCCCGAAGTAATTCATAGCCGTCAGATGGCGTGAATCTGTGGACTCTGGATAAAGTCCAAAAGTAATTCATAGTCGTCAAATTAAGAAGGGACGTGGCATAAATCAATGGACTCCGGGTAAAGTCCCAAAGTAATTCATAGTCATCAGATCTAGAGGAGACATGGCGTAAATCTGTGAACTTCGGGTAAAGACCCGAAGCAATCCTCGATCGTTAGATCCAGAGGACAGGTGGCACAAATCTGTGGACTCCGGGTAAAGACCCGAAGTAATCCTTGATCGTCAGATAAAGTGGACACGTGTCATTGGATTATAGCCTTCGGATAAAAGCCATTGGGAAAAAGGGTGAAGTTTGAGATTTGAGATCTCAGAAGTCCAAAGACCTGAAGGAGATCTCGATCGTTGATCGAGAAGAGGGCCACAAGACCGTTGATCTAGTTGAAAGGGTCAAACACCCGAAGTAGAAACGGGGCCGTTGATTTAGGAGGACAGGTGTTCGTAGATCGTCAACTCCGGAAGATTGATGTACGGAGGAAAGCAGGGTTTGAGATTTGAAAGGTCCAAAGTCTGGAATCATGAAGGAGATCACATTCGTTGATTTAGGAGGGGCAGATCTGGTCCGTGGATTTGAAAAGGGTAGATCTGAACCGTCAGTTCAAACTGTACTGTCAAGATCGAGAGTTCGATGGTCCCGTAGCATTGCAGGGATTGGAGGTGCGCGAACTTTAAAAATTTGAGGGCGGGCCGCAATCCAAACCCCGGTTTTGAAGAAAGGACACGTGGAGGCTCGAGGAGAATTGCGGGCCGAAAAATAGTTTGGTTTCAAACCGCCTTTGACCACACCCGCAATTGTGTGTTTGCGTGAGGTCATCTCCCAAGGTCACATCCGAGGAGGGGCCAAGAGAAAAGGGGCTAACGCCAACTCCGAGACTTCGCTGAAGCGTGAAGGAGAAGGTCGCAGGTATCATAAGACCTGCACCAGAATCCGTAAGGGCATGTGATTGATTAAGAGGTGAGACTATCAAGGTCTCTAAGTCTTGTTTGACTAAGAGAATAAGAGAACCTTGATTGGAGGGTCGGGCTGAGTCCCAGACTTCCCAAATTAGGAATCGTAGAGGGAAAGAATCTGTTCCTGTAAGGAGGACAATTTTTATTTTTTTTCGCCCCATCGTGGGTGTGTTACATAGAACAATAATGGTTGTGTATGGGCGAAAATTTATCTCCAAAGATCACTAGAATGCAACTTTGTTAAATTCATGTTGGTTTATGGATTTTCGACAAGAATGGGAATGGGCTGGAAGATGGATTCCCCCACAGTCCCCTTTTGGTGTTAGCTCCAAGTAACTGTTCTATCATTGTTAGGCTCTGATGGTGTTTGATAGAGGATTTCATTCCATTTTAGAGTGTGGTGTTTGAGAGAGGTTTTAGTTGTGTTTCCACTCATAAAACAGGTTNAGAACAGTAAGAGAATATACAATATCCAAGAAGCTACCACCGTCAATGATGTGGCTAGGAGCATGCCACGAATCTATGAAGCCTTGGACAATAATCAAGCCAACCACCAAGCTTCAATAGTGGAGCTGGAAGGTATGATCGCCAGCCATCTAGTTTCTATTTTAATTGACCCAGGTTCTATTTTGAGTTATGTTGGTCCCTTAGACTGTTGATAAGTGTAAACTACAACCAATTAGACATGTTAAACCATGGTTGGTGCGATTACCCACTGGGACCAAAAGAAAGGTGGCAGAGGTCATACTAGC
The DNA here is from genome assembly GCA_000966675.3 of Picea glauca. Classification (NCBI taxonomy): domain Eukaryota; kingdom Viridiplantae; phylum Streptophyta; class Pinopsida; order Pinales; family Pinaceae; genus Picea; species Picea glauca. The sequence continues at coordinate 338,705 of JZKD02S0171805.1, read as the reverse complement.
CTGTCAATTCATCATGGGTGGATTACCCACCCGAGCGACCCTTAACATACTTCCCTGGGATTTTATGACTTGTTGATTGGTATGGATTGGTTGGCTGCTTATAAAACTAAATTGGATTGTTATCATAAAACTTTAGAATGTGTAAATGAAGAAGGGAGAAAAACGACCCTTCAAGGGATTCAAAAGCCTATCTCAGTGAGACAAATATCAGCCCTTCAAATGAATTGCAGAAAGGGGTGTTCCTTATATGCCATACAGGTACTGGAATCTGTTGAGAATAAAAAACCAAACCTAGGGGACCACCCCATATTAAGAGAATATAAGGACGTGTTCCTAGAAGAGGTACCGGGTCTACCTCCGAGAAGGGATGTCGACTTCTCGATAGAACTTACACCAGGAGTGGTACCAACATCTAGAACGCCATATAGAATGAGCATGCCAAAGTTGGTTGAGATCAAGCTACACTAAAGGAGATGATGGACAAAGGCTACATCCGACCCAGTGTATCTCCATGGGGAGCGCCCGTCTTGTTGTGAAAAAGAAAGATGGAACACTCTGACTATGCATAGATTACAGACAACTCAATAAGACAACCATAAATAACAAGTACCCCTTACCAAGAATCGATGACCTGTTCGACAAATTGGGAGGTGCTTCCATCTTCTCGAAGATCGACTTAAGTTCTAGATACCACCAAGTCTGGATTAAGGATGAAGACATCCACAAAACAACCTTCAGGACAAGGTATGGTCACTATGAATTTGTGGTGGTGCCATTTGGGTTAACCAATGCCCCCGCCACTTTTATGTCCTTGATGAATAATGTACTCAGCAAATTCCTGGACAAATTTGTATTGGTTTTCGTTGATGATATCATAATCTACTCCAAGAACAGGGAGGAGCACGAAGAACATCTTAGACTCGTACTCCAAGTACTAAGAGAGAATCAACTCTACGCTAAGTTTAGCAAGTGCGATTTATTTCAGAAGCAAGTCCATTACTTAGGCCATGTCATATCTAAGGAAGGGGTAGAAGTAGACCTCGACAAGATCAGATCTATTATGGAATGGCCTACCCCGAAGGATGTATCTGATATTAGGTCCTTCATGGGCTTAGTGGGATACTATAGAAGGTTCATAAAAGGGATTTCCAAGATTGGTTATCCAATCGCTACCCTTCAGAAAAAGGGGATTAAATTCATTTGGACATCAAAATGTGAAGAAAGATTTCAGGAATTGAAATACCTCCTGACCCATGCACCTGTGCTAAAGATTGCACACCCGGATAATGGTTTCCTCGTGTGTACAGATGCCTGCAAGGAAGGACTCGAAGGAGTCCTTATGCAAGAGGGGTGTGTAATTTTCTACGCATCGAGGAAATTAAATGAGCATGAGATCAATTATGTGACCCATGACCTACAGTTGGCTGCCATAGTACATGCTTCCAAAATGTGGAGGCACTACCTCCTGGGTAGGAAATTTGTGCTTATAACAGACCATTATGGATTGAGACAACTATTTGATCAACCAAAACTCAATGCTAGGAAAGCTAGGTGGATAGCTCTCCTTAGTGAGTTTGATTTTGAAATCAAACACATCAAAGGAAAGGAAAATAGGGTGGTCGATGCCCTTAGCAAAAGTATAAAAATGATTCATCTGGCAGTGGTAAGCACCTGTGAAAAGGATGTCAGGGAAAGAGTTAGGAATGCACAAGAAACATATGCATTCTTCAAGACCGTGACCTCATACCTAAGGCAAGAGTCTACAGGGCTAAAATATGAAGGCTACCAAATACTCGAAGAAGGCCCGCTAACTTAAAGAAACAGATTGTATGTTCCAAACTGTGGTGACTTGAAGAGATTCATAATGGATGAACTACATAAGAGACCATATATTGGTCACCCAGGATATCAGAAAATGATCATGGCCACTAGGAAACAATTCTATTGGCCTGGATTGAAGAAAGACATGGATAACTATTTAGATAAGTGCCTAGAATGCCAGCAAGTTAAGGCAGAACACCGACATCCAACAGGGTTTTTACAACCCCTGCCGATCCCAAAATGGAAATGGGAAACCATCTCAATGGACTTCATCACCGGATTACCAAAGTCGACCAAGCAAAATTATGCCATCATGATTGTGGTGGAAAAATTGAGTAAGTCTGTTCATTTCGTTCCTGTCAAATCAACTTGCAAGGCCATAGATATTGCCAACATCTTCATGAAGGAGATATTTAGACTGCATGTCATGCCCAAGGAAATTGTATCTGATCGAGATAGCAAATTCACTTCAAGATTTTGGAAATCCCTAATGGCTGGTTTTGAGACAAAATTGTTGTTCAACACAACTTATCACCCTCAAACTGATGGACAGACAGAAAGAGTGAACCAAATAGTAGAATACATGTTAAGGATGCATGTAATGCATCAGCTTAAGAAGTGGAAAGACTACCTACCATTGATAGAGTTTGCCTACAACAACGGTTATCAGAAATCCTTGAAGATGAGCCCTTTTGAAGCCCTCTATGGTAGACAGTGCAAGATTCAAATCAGTCAGAGTAACCTAGTGGATAGAATTACAATCGGACCTGAGATGCTCAAAGAAATGGAACAACAAGTGGTTCAGATAAGACAAAATCTGAAGATTGTTCAGGATAGACAGAAAAGTTATGCCGACAGAAAGAGGACTCCCAGAGAGTTCAAGACCAGAGACCATGTCTATCTCAGAGTTAGACCTAGGAAGAGTTCCCTGAGAATGGGAGCCTGTGCCAAATTGGCACCTCACTATTGTGGACCCTTTGAAGTCTTAGATAGAGTGGGACATGTAGCCTATCAACTAGCACTCCCTCCCACTGTAAAGACACATAATGCTTTTCATGTTTCATTATTAAAGAAATATGTACATGATGCTAATCATATAATTGACTGGTCTGTGATCCAAATGGAGCCGAAGGGAGAATTCCTGCCAGAACCCTAATGTATATTAGACAGGAAGGAAACCTCACTCAGAAACCGAACCATTACACAGGTCAAGGTGTAGTGGAAACACTTTGGCCAAGATGAGGCTACGTGGGAAATGGAGGATGCCATGAGACATGCATATCCGATTTTGTTTACTTCTGTACATACATGTCATGCTGACAGGTAGAACATCGAGGACGATGTTCCTTTAAGGGGGAGGGAATTGTAACACCCTGTTCCCCCCAGTCCATAAATATAACTATATTGGTCAAAGAACTATGGAAAACCTAAAAGTGTGAATGTTTGATTTGATGGACCTTTGTACAAAAGATCAATGAATGTAAATTTTGTTATTTTAATAGAAAATGGTTACATGTTGCATGACTGCTGAAAGAGGGGATGTGCTAAGAGAAAACCACGAATGCTATGAAAGGTGGTGGAGGGGACCCGAAATGGTTGTGTTAACCTCCACCGAACCAGTACCATGCTGGAATTAATTGCTCAAATCAAAACAACCCTCTGACCCAGGAATGAATTACAGTCAGGTTGGTAGGTGGGAAGACCTCCTCAAGAGTTAATGAGGGGATGGCGCAGACCACCCATCCGTAAGGCTTCCAAACCTGACCACGGATTGGGAATTCGATCCGCACACAATCTTGTTGAGGAAGGCAAAGAAGAAAGTGTGGTGGGCAGAGGAAGACCTGTGGAAAAAATGCAGAGACGAGAGTGGAAACTCTCGGTTTCGAGGAAGGACTGAAAGAGGAACTGTGAGTTCTAATCACATAAAATAGAGATTGAGCCAAGAGAAGGAGAGTAACCTTCGTCCTTATCTATTTATGTATTGGGAGAAGGAGATTAACCTTCGTCCCTAACTTCCGTTGAGTTGGAAGTAAGAGATTGAATCTCAAAAGCATCGTGGCTTAAGCTCGGGGGTGGCCAGTGATAAATCCATTGGGAGTGACTGAGCCTATGGTTGGGTGGAAACGAGCACCCCTTTTAGCAGTCGCATCACACTCTATGGTTCTGATAAGTGTTTTCTTGCCTTATGCTTTGAATTGTAAATAATGGGTGCATGCGAGTATTTACATGTCTATAAAGGGTTCTTTCTCTGTATTAAATGATTAATTTATGGGTATGCGTTTGTTCCCTTGAGAACCTATATTTCTGCTTGAATTTCCATACTTCCCAGTTTAATCACTCGAAGGCACTTTCCCCAGGAATTTACATCACCGTTCCGGAGTCGGAGCAAGCCTCTGGGCATAGCTCCATTTTGGTAACCTCACAAGTTACTTTGCTTGATTCAGATCTTAAATCTCTGTGAGTTTGGAAGGTGTTCCCTTCAGACCAGTAGTCTAGGAGACTCTGAACTTGTGCCTATTCCCTTAACCAAAAACCAGACTAAGAGCAGGGATTATAGCCCAGGAGTTATATGAAGGTCCATGTGACCTCGATCTAGGAACCTTGGAGCTCGAGGCTCGGAGATGTCAAATTGCACGATAGTCAAGTTGAACACTGCAATTTCTGTGAACCATCGATCTATGAACGGAGATCGAGGGTGGGGAATCACTGCGGAGCATGAAGGTGAAAATAGTGGACGTGCTAGTTCGCGGCCCGCAATTCACCCTTGTCATTGATATCGACGGGCTGGAAGATCAATGATCCCAATTAGACTAGAATCGAGCGAGCACTTTCTAGATTGTGGAGGTCGAATTCTCTGGTAAAAAGTACGCATGTTGGGGCCCCACAATTTATGTGAACCATCGATCGTCATTGAACTTCGATCTGAGTTCGACGCGATCCCTGAAACACAAGGAGCATGTGGGATGGAGAAATATTCAAGGAGATCAAGCTCAGAAGAGATAGTGTTTTCAGGAGTGCAGATGAAATCTAGTAGACGGGCCCGTAGGAGGAGCTAAGGTCGAATCCTTTGAGCACTTAGAAAATATTCTAAGTCAGAGTAAGTTAGAAGCTCAGGAGGAGGAGCGACAGTGGCCATTGGATCACCACGTCAAGGATCGACAACCGTATGATCTAAGCAAGGTGCACGAACCTTAGCACTTGGCACACGTAGGAGAAGGGAACTTACCAAAGTTCCAAAGTTCTGAAGTAATTTGAGTCTGTCCATCACTAGGAGGTGAATCTGGACTGCCATATACAGAGGGATACATGGCGACAGATCACGGACTTTGGAGGAATATGTTTGAGGGTTTTCAGTTGAAAGTTGAGATTCCTAAACCCCAAAAACTCGAAGTGAATTTGGACCGTCAGATCCAGAGGGACACGTGGCGACAGATCATGGACTCCAAGGAAATCTGTGTGAGAGTTCTCAATTGAGATTCGAGACTCCCGAAGTTCGGAGAGCCGGAGAGCCGAAGTAAATCTCAATTGTTAGATCGTCCAAAGTAAATCTCCAGCATCGGATAAAGTCCCGAAGTAATTCATAGTTGTCAGATGGCGTGAATCTGTGGACTCTGGATAAAGTCCCAAAGTAATTCATAGTCGTCAAATTAAGAAGGGACGTGGCATAAATCAATGGACTCCGGGTAAAGTCCCAAAGTAATTCATAGTCATCAGAACTAGAGGAGACGTGGCGTAAATCTGTGAACTCCGGGTAAAGACCCGAAGCAATCCTCGATCGTTAGATCCAGAGGACAGGTGGCACAAATCTGTGGACTCCGGGTAAAACCTGAAGTAATCCTTGATCGTCAGATAAAGTGGACACATGTCATTGGATTATAGCCTTCGGATAAAAGCCATTGGGAAAAAGGGTGAAGTTTGAGATTTGAAATCTCAGAAGTCCAGAGACCTGAAGGAGATCTCGACCGTTGATCGAGAAGAGGGCCACAAGGCCGTTGATCTAGTTGAAAGGGTCAAACACCCGAAGTAGAAACGGGGCTGTTGATTTAGGAGTACAGGTGTTCGCAAATCGTCAACTCCGGAATATTGATGTACGAAGGAAAGCAAGGTTTGAGATTTGAAAAGTCCAATGTCCAGAATCACGAAGGAGATCACATTCATTGATTTAGGAGGGGCAGATCTGGTCCGTGGATTTGAAAAGGGTAGATCTGAACCGTCAGTTCAAACTGTATTGTCAAGATCGGGAGTTCGATGGTCCCGTAGCATTGCGGGGATTGGAGGTGCGCGAACTTTAAAAATTTAAGGGCGGGCCGCAATCCAAACCCCGGTTTTGAAGAAAGGACACGTGGAGGCTCGAGGAGAATTGCGGGCCGAAAAATAGTTTGGTTTCAAACCGCCTTTGACCACACCCACAATTGTGTGTTTATGTGAGGTCATCTCCCAAGGTCACACCCGAGGAGGGGCCAAGAGAAAAGGGGCTAACGCCAACTCCGAGACTTCGCTGAAGCGTGAAGGAGAAGGTCGCAGGTATCATAAGACCTGCACCAGAATCCGTAAGGGCATGTGATTGATTAAGAGGTGAGACTATCAAGGTCTCTAAGTCTTGTTTGACTAAGAGAATAAGAGAACCTTGATTGGAGGGTCGGGCTGAGTCCCAGACTTCCCAAATTAGGAATCGTAGAGGGAAAGAATCTGTTCCTGTAAGGAGGACAATTTTTATTTTTTTTCGCCCCATCGTGGGTGTGTTACATAGAACAATAATGGTTGTGTATGGGCGAAAATTTATCTCCAAAGATCACTAGAATGCAACTTTGTTAAATTCATGTTGGTTTATGGATTTTCGACAAGAATGGGAATGGGCTGGAAGATGGATTCCCCCACAGTCCCCTTTTGGTGTTAGCTCCAAGTAACTGTTCTATCATTGTTAGGCTCTGATGGTGTTTGATAGAGGATTTCATTCCATTTTAGAGTGTGGTGTTTGAGAGAGGTTTTAGTTGTGTTTCCACTCATAAAACAGGTT
>JZKD02S0171805.1:298142-309034 GCA_000966675.3 Picea glauca | reverse complement strand
TTGATATGATATTTCAATTGTTTTCATAAATTATTCTCGGTCATGCAAAAGTAGGGAACATTCCCTATTTATACATGAGAGACGGATGAAACCTTTGTTTGGTTCCCAAGTAACCATTAGGCCCTTTTTAAATTTATTAATCACTTTTATGTATCTTATAATCTATTGAGGATTTATTTCATATATTTGGTCTTTATACACTATTAGGTACAATATCATGAATATAATGTCCATTGAAGTATTTAGATCCTTAACACAAATTGACTAAATATTTTGAAATTGTAGTGTAGGCACTGCTCTCTCTATCAATGGTTGATTTTCCATGTTCTTTTTGTTATGTTGCGTTTCCACTTATTTACAAAGATCATATGGACCCAACCGAATTCATAGAAGAATGAAAAAGTATCTTTATCAATTAACTAAATGAAATCGAGAACTCTTCTTGAATGAACACATTTGAAAATGTTAAACAGATCCAAACGGAGTTCAACAAACATTAATCACAATGTTCATCATGTGACTAAATATGTCATCCACACAGATTTTTGTGACTAATTATGTTAAAGGTTCGGACATTTCATGAATTTAGTCAACAACCAACATAGAATGATCTTTAAAATGAAGCCCAAAGAAACATACTCTCTTTTTAGTATTTCCAAAGAAGCATTCCTTCTATATTTCTTTGCATTCTTTTTCCAAAATTTATTCATCCTTCTTTTGGTATACGCTTGAATACCTTTATAATTCTTTTACAAACTTAGGGTCCATAATGACAGTTTAAGCTCAACTTAAAGTTTGTTACGGTTTCAAGTTTGATTTGGATAGTCAAATTGAATGTCATGAATCTCTCCTTACCATGCTTCTAGATTCAAAATTGTAGTTAAAGATGTAGAGAGTAATCATTTGTTTTAAAATGCCTAGAGTCCCACTGAATTTGGATTTGTAAGACTAAAGATATGGATCTTTTTCTACATACTATGAAATTTACTAGCAATTTACAATTAGGTTGGAGACTGAACTTCTATATCAGACTAACTCTCTAATAATCCCTTCAAGTGACCTAAAATGATGGGTGTTGATCCTTTAGATTGCCCTACGCTATATATTAATCCTTTAGAATGTCCTCTGCTGTATAGTTTTTCTTCCTGTTAATTGGATGTCAAAGCCAAGAGTTACATCTTCTGACCTGAAGGATATCACATTTTATAGTAAACGAGCCAACTTAATAAGGCTAAGATTTTGAATTGATACGACTGATTACATATTGGAATAACATTGGAAAGATTGAAATCTCTATTTTTAATGACAAAAATGACACCTTGATCCAATATTTCTTCTAAACATTACTGCTTCTGCAATAACAACACATGAATTACCCTAAGGCAAGACAACACCTAACTTTGATAGTGACCGACTCTGCAAAGAAGTATATGTGCACATTTAGCTCGAATAGGCAACATATAAATAAAATGCAAATGGGTGAAACAAACTCCATTTTTTGAAAGTGACGTGTTTCTGAAAATTCGAAGACAATTACCAAATTGGAATGAGGTTCAGCTCAAATGGGCTTTCTTGCATAAAGTTGTGATGCAAAGTGCAATGCAAATGATCATAACTATAACATTAGTTTCTTTGGACTAATTCCTCCTGTAAAAAAGCACTTCAAACTTTTGTACATAATGAAAGACGATTTGACATTCAGAAGTTGAAATCGCAGAATAGACAAAGATCAATATAGAATGCACGAAGTTTGGTTGAGAAAAAGAGTCCGCGTCATAATCTAAAACAAAGGTGTGAACAAATGTTATTCAAAAGATCTATAAGGTCGTGTATGATCAGCATTTAATATTAACAATCACAAAGCGATATTGAAAGAGCATCCTTAATGCTAAATAGACCTGTATTGATAGGTTTCTACCATTCACCCTCCTTTTACTTTGGACCAGCTTCGCTGGATCCTTTTTTGGGGGAGGTGATTTGGAGAGTGCCACAGGACACCGGAACTCCTATGAGTGAAATCGTAAGCAGGTAGACTGTGATATGCAAAAACTCATAAGTAGCTGGTGTAGAGTTCGGAAACCACTGTGCAAACATGGGTACCGAATAAAAACAGAGGTGTGTTTTGAGCTGAGCTTTACCAGTTCAAAATCAAAATCAAAATCTAAGTACCAATGTATAAGAAAAATATTTCCCATACTCAAGCATCACAAGGCAGGGGAATATATAGAATGACGTCAGGACAAGATCAAAATATGACATCAATCCTGAGTAGGTAAACCCCATCCAAAACATTTAGCAACCCCAAAGATCACAGGTATTGCATTTTGTTACCCAAATTGTGATCTCCTATTAAATAATAGTACTTGGTGCGCAAGAAGAAGTAATCTAAGACACCAAGATCATGACGTATCTTCTTCTTTGTACTAAAATGCAAGTCCGTTTAGGTTTTTAATTAAATAGTTTTCGTTTTGGTTTCAGGTCTAAGATGGTTCTTCTTCAGACAGCCATAATGGCCTCTTCTCAGGGCTTAAACAGGACCCTGGATCAAAAGAGCACAAGGGAATATTTCTTTCTCAGCTTTGTTTCTTGCTTCTATAGGAGATGCTTTTTGCACTACCACATTGTACTTTTTGACTGATGTAGTTTTTTAGTCCCCTTGACCTACTTTTGTGGTTATTTGTTGGAGAATAATATACCTATCTTATCTTATCTACAAACTGCATTATGGGATCACCCTAAATTTATTCCTTTTATTAAGCATTTAATAGTTGCTCAAAGAATAGGCTAGGGAAGTGAAGGAGCATTATTACTTGGCAGAATAGTTCTGGTTATTTATTGTTTGGATTCTGTTCAGAAAATTATATAGGCCCTCTTCTCTGCCCTTTTGCATTTTGAAGAAGAGATCTTTTGTGTTGCTGTAACAGGGTTCAAAGAAACATAGGAGCTGTTCGAATTTCCTTTGAGAAATATGGCCTCCACACATGAATTAACATTTTATGGCACTAATGTCGCTACATGCAAAGATTATGTGTTCAAATGGCACTATCCCTAAATTAATTGGAAAGTGTCAAACTCAAAATACCATGACAAGAATAAAGATTTTGTCAAAAGCTATATTTATGAATTCCTATCATTAATTTACAAACTATCAAGCTACTTAGTTCATGAAGCAAATGAAACAGATACCCAGTTGATAGACTTAACAAGCTCCAACTATACAACTGCTTTTCTTATCCCCATGCATATGTGTGCTTGCATGGTCATCCCAATACTACCTTTTGAGGATGTTACACCTTCTCTATCTCCCAGTAATATGTATCTACAATCCACAATTTTGCATAGATGATTATTGAAAACTGAAAGTTTTCACGAGGAAATCCCTATCCATGTGACCAAGGTGCTTGCTTTAAAACCTCCTGGGAAATATCCATAGAAGTTGACATAAACTTCATGGTTGCACAAATAACATGCCTGGAGCAAAGCCCAAGGGGTTAGCTCCACTGGTTGTTGGGTCGCCAATTTTGCTGCACATTTGGCTAGTTCTGCACCAGCAGGTGCTTGGTTTGAATCTCCCCGTGTTAGGCAAACTAGCCTATGCCAACAGGTTTACCAGGGATGCCATCTACAAATGTGGAGAAATATCCTTTGGGCTTCCCCACAGGGTTTTTGCTTGAAGTAACTCATACATCTTCATTACTGCGATTTTGAAATATGAATTGTATTGTTAAATATCATATAGCTAGAATCTTGGAGTGACCACTGGATTATGCTGATGTCAGACTGCACCAATAGGATGCCATCTATCAATGGGCTCTATGTTAATTGTTTCTCTACGTAGGCATTGCCATGGTCCCCAATATAACACAACATAATAAGGATGCAATCGGCATGCATTAGAATGAGTTCTGGACCAACAATCTTCAAGATGAACATAGTGGGATTGTGCGATTTAAGAGGTATATGAAAGGTTGTTGGTTATTCTGATTCACATAGGTACAATTTACAAATGGCAGAATACATAGGAGACCAAGCAACGGCCAGCATCTATCCATAAAAGCAGATGTCAGAAAGGCCATTACTCATTCTGCCGCGGCCAGAGATCATGCCGTGTCTGCCTCATCCATGGTAGATCACCTCGACCTGTGCATAATCTGTATTATAATTCCATAATACACTCACTTATTATCATCTCCAAACAATTTCAATGGTTCTTGTTTGCCTCTGTACAATCAATAATATTTCCATACCTGTGAAACATAGGCCATTATTGAAAATCAATGGAAGTGATTGGCATTGCTCAGAACTATTTCTTGGCAAGGTGGTAGTGTGGCATTTCAGGCATACAACTTAGTGTTTGATGATTTGGAAACGTGTCCCTGGGAGGGTGTTGGTAAGCCCAAAAAGCAACGGTCAGCATCTCTGTGGAAGCAGAGAGGGTGCTAATTCTGCCATTGCTATGCTCCTGTGGCACAATGTTTGTTTCAGGAGAGAGCCCTGCCTTCTCCATCTATCTAGTTAAACATTCCAACTTTGCTTTGACCTCTTGTGTGTGTGATCTCAATCCAACTGTGTCCTGGCTCCTTTTTCACACAGTTTTCCTTCATCATAGTTCTTACCTTTTCTACATCATCCCACCTGCCAGCCTCAGCATAGATATTTGACAGTAGTACATATGCTGTGGGAATTTGTGGTTCTAACTCAAGAAGGCGTTCTGCCACTTTTTCACCTAGCTTCATGTTGCCATGAACCCTGCAAGCTCCAAGTAAGGTGCCCCACACTAAAGCCCCAGGTTCAAAAGGCATTTCATTAATGAAGCTCTCTGCCTCATCCAAACACCCAGCACGACCCAGAAGGTCAACAATGCAAGCATAATGCTCTATTCTTGGAGTAATGCCACAATCTCTGTTCATTGAATTAAAATAGTGATATGCTTCGTTCACTAGGCCCACATGGCTGCAAGCAGAGAGAACGCCGATGAAGCTAACATGGTCAGGTTTCATTCCTGTCTGTTGCATTTGTTCAAAGAGCTGGAGAGCCTCCTCACCACACCCATGCTGAGCACATCCGACAATCATTGCAGTCCATGCGATGACATCTTTTTCATGCATTCCGTCAAACACCTTGTGTGCAATATCTATGGTGCCGCATTTGGCATACATAGTAAGAAGGGCACTGCCCACTGAGACATTTGAGTCAACTCCATATTTCATAATGTTGGCATGGATTTGCTTTCCCTGTTCCAGATCTGCTAAATTGCCACATACAGCAAGAATGCTAGCAAAGGTGATGCTGTCTAGATACACATCTGCCATTTGCATTTCATTAAAAAGTTTCATTGCCTCTTCACCATGCCCATTCTGGGCATATCCTGCCATCATTGCAGACCATAAAACCAAATCTTTTTCAGGCATGATTTCAAACACTTGGTGTGCACTCTCAATGTTTCCACATCTGGAATACATGGTGACAAGAGCACTGCCAACAAGACTATCTAACTCAAATCCAATTTTCAGAATGTGGGCATGAACTGCCTTGCCCTGTTCAAAAGCATCTAGAGAAGAACATGCACCAACAACACTGGCTGAAGTGAACTTGTCTAGGTTCATGCCTGTCTGTTTCATTTGTTCAAAGCATTGCAAAGCATCCTCCCCGTATCCATGTTCGGTATACCCTGCAATCATTGAAGTCCATGAAACCACATCCCGTTCTGTAATTATATGAAACATTTTGTCTGAATCATCTATGCTCCCACATTTGGAGTACATGGTAAGAAGAGCACTTCCCACTGAGACATCCGATTCAAATCCAGTTTTAATTGTGTATGCATGAATTGTCTTGCCCTGTTTCATGTCTGCTATATGAGCATATGCACTGAGAGCACTAGCAAAGGTAAAACTCTCTGGCTTCATGCCCTCACGTTGCATTTGACAAAAAATTTCAGTAGCGTCCTCACAAAACATATTTTGTGCATATCCTGTAATCATTGCAGTCCATGAGAAGACATCTCGTCTCAGCATTTTGTCAAAGAATATGCGTCCATCCTCTACACTCCCACATTTTGCATACATATTGATAAGGGCATTACCCAAAGAGATGTCCGATTGAAATTCACCCTTGACAATCTTAGCATGGACTTTCTTGCCCTGTTCTACAACTTCCGGGTTGGTACATGCAGCAAGTACAGTGCTATAAGTAAACTGGTTAAGATTCACACCTGCCTGTTGCATTTGTTCAAAGAGTTGAAAAGCTTTGTCAAATTGCTCGTGTTGAGCATAACCTGCAATCATTGAAGTCCACGAGACAACATTTCGCTTTGGTATTCTGTCAAACACATTACGTGCGTCCTCTATGCTTTGGCATTTTGCATACATGTCAACAAGAACACTTCCAACAATGACATCCAATCCTAATCCAACTTTGATGGCATGGACATGGACTGCTCTACCCTGTTTCAGAACTTCAAGACCAGCACAAGCACTGAGAACACTTGCGAATGTAGATTGATTTGGTGTCATACCTGCTTGTTGCATTAGACAAAACAACTTCAGGGCGTCTTTATTGAAACCGTTATGTGCATTTCCTGCTATGATTGCATTCCAGGATACAACATTTCGTTCAGCAATTTTACCAAACACCTCTTTTGCATCCGCTATACTCCCACATTTGGCATACATATCAACAAGTGCACACCCCACAAAGACATCTGATTGATATCCAGTTTTAATGATGTGAACATGTACCTGTTTTCCCTCTTCCTGATACCCTATGCCAGCACAGACCTTGAGAATACTACCGAAAGTAAACTGATCTGGCTCCATTGATGTACATACCATTTGGCAAAAGATTTCCCAGGCTTCCGCACAATAATCATTTTGTGAATACCCTGAAATCATTGCATTCCATGAAACCACATTTCGTTCCGGCATTTTGTCAAACACTTGGCGTGCAACCGATACTTGATCACATTTACAATACATATTGATGAGCGAATTTCCCAGAAACAAATCTGATTGGCACCCGCTTTTGATCATGTGCCCATGAACCTGCTTTCCCTCTACTGGAATTTTCCGGTCTATACATTCCCGCAACAAATGCACATATTCATTGAAATCTGGTTGGAAGTTCTGTCCTTCATCATGTATTTCAGCTGAGATGAGTTTGGCAGCAGTGACAGTGCCAAAGCGATGATGCCCACCAAACAGCTGCTTCATAATCCATGATTGAATGCTATCAACCTTGAAAATATGCATGTAGGTATGACTTTTGAGAGGTGCTAGTGCCTTCAGAACAATGTTTGTCAAGAGGATTGATGTTGAACCAAAAACCTTCATCCTCAGTCATAAGCATTCAACAACTACCCCAACAAAACACTGACATGCTTGTGGGAAAACACATGGTTTTTATTGCCTTGTTTAGTTAGTTTGTGACTGTTTCTCAGGGCTGTTCTCAACAGAGTGTTGGTTTACTGGTAAGGTCGAAAGAGCGTTAAACAATCTACCAGGGCTCCTTCTTTCTGTGGTCAAACCCACCATAAGTTTATAAAAACTGAGGCTAGATACAAATCCCTGCGTGTTGGTGTTCACAGTGACACTGGGTTGAAGTCCTTGGCGCTTTTGCAAGATATATAATCTACTTAGTACAAAAACCAAAAGAGGTCAATCCATGTTGATAAAATGTTCCAAATTCCAATCCTCAGAATCGTGTCCCAGATCCAAAGGTAAAAAACTATGACCAGTTTTGTGAAACAGGGAAAACCTGACAAAGTGCAGGTAACCCACATGAACTTAGTTCATTCGAACTAAAAATAAAAAAACAAATCTTGTTATGTCCCAATATGGGCAACCAGATAGTTGAGAGCAAAACCAAAAACAACCCTAGGAAAGTGCATCAACTTATTCTTTCAAAAACCTAAAAAAACAGTCATCTTTTTACAGAACTAAGAAATGAATTCAATGCAGGACAACCAACAAGCTCCAACTCACTCATTGAAGCAATACAAACAGCCGGCTTTTGTTCCAACAACGGGAATTCCCATCGACCAACGTCAACAAAATATTCCAACTAATTACTTAACAGGGGCATTTGATAAGACTGGATCATCTTATTAACCGACGTGAACTAAATCTTTCACAGAAAAAACTGGTGATTATTTCCCAGAGGTTGCTAGCTCCTTACGCAGAAATTAGAAAGAAAACGGGGTTTTAATTTGTTCTTTAATCTCCTCTTATTTGATGCAACCGAAGGAACAATTAGAGGATTCAGTGTGTTATGCCACTCGCTATCCGTTCAAGCTAATTCCTGATCAATGTGCACTTCCTAGGCTTTGATTCATGAATTTCTATCTTAAGTATAATATCTCCTCCAACCCTCATTCGAACAATGACCTCTCCTCTACATAACCCTCTCATTCTAACAATGACCTCTCCTCTACATAATCCCCTATCATCATTCTTTTTATGTGATCAAGTTAACACCTTTACCGGACTCTTGGCTTTTGATTCAGGTTTATTTTTCCACTTCTAACTCCAAATCCATTAATAATTTAAAAGGTCCTTTCTATAACTTTTCTCTCATTATCCAAGTTTCTCCTCTTTTGGTTTCATCACCTATTACCCACCTTTTCTCAAATTTAGAAGGTCCTTCCTATAACCTTTCCCTCATTACCCAAGTTTCTCCTCTTTTGGTTTCATCACCTATTACCCACCTTTTCTCAGCCCCTGCATCTTATCTCTCAAACCCTAATCAAGTCTCTCCTTTTACCCACCTTTCCTCAACCCCCTCCATCCTATCTCTCAAACCCTAATCAACTCTCTCCTTAGTTTCAACCCCTCCTATTCATTTATCACCCATCCATTATCAAACCTTTATTTTGCTTCCATTGTTATTAATTTACACTCCCTCAAATTAGACTCACATACCTTTTGTCTTCTTCAAAAATGATTTAATTATGTTGTTACCCCTCACTGCCTTTCTTCCGAAGATATCCTTTGCTCTATTGAGTCTATCACTCAAACCTTCCCATTCATAAAGCTAAAGAAATTAGGCAAGATTGTTTTTGAATTCTTATTTCTACTAAGATTCCTAAGCTTAACCTGTTTAAAGATAAATTTAATGCCCTTCATTATCTTAATGATAACTGAATGTTGTCATTATCAATGTTGATACAGGTAACACATATTTAATCATGAACACTTCATATTATGAAAACAAATTATTGGAACTAATGTCATCTTCCTCGTATAAACTTCTCTCCAAGAATCCCATTTTCCAAATTACAAACCTTGTAATTAATTCCTCCTCCCTTGACCCTAATATAAAAAAGCATCTTTAGCCTCACAACCTTGAACCCCCTAGAATTTATTGACAACCCAAAATCCATAATAAAGACAACCCTCTTAGACCCATTATCAATGCCATTGGTGCCCCTACCTATGCCTTAGCTAGGTTCTTATTTGAAAAACTTCACTTAATAGACCAAACCCCTTCTTTCGTAAAATTCATGATCTCTAGCTAGGTGAACATGAACTCCTAGTCAATTTTCATGTCATTTTCTTGTTCATTGAAATCCCCATCCCTAAAGCTCTTGACATTATTTCAAATTCATTCAACCTTGAAACCTTAAAGATTTGCTAAACCTCTACCTTCTTCATTGTCAAAGGTAAATTCTACAAACAAATTGAAGTGACTTCCATTGGATCCTCCTTATCCCCTGTAGTGGCAAATATTTTAGTGATCACTTTGAAACATTAGCCCTCAATAGCTCCCCTCTTAAACCTAAATGTAGGTTTTGCTTTATTGATGACACCTTCGTTATTTGGCCACATGACCAATCTTCCCTAAACTTGTTTCTTAACTATCTTAACAACTTATCCCCCCATATGTAATTGATCTGAAATGATCTTTTAAATGACTTGGTTAAGTATGTTGCATGGATAATTTTACCAGTTAAGACTTAATAAGAAAGAGAAGAAGCTTAAGAATATAATTTGCAGCACATAAGAAGTAAAAATAACAAACCATAAGCAGATTCAAGACACTAGAAGTTGATAATGGAGTCTGACAACTCTGCCTACATCTTTGGGCCTTTGTCTCAGCGGGGGAGGATTCGTATTAATCTTCAATGCTCGAAATATACATCAAAATTACATCAATTTGTTCTCTGACTGACACAACAATGTTTTGCTCTGTCTCAAGAACTCAACGCAATAGATGACACTGAAAAATGTGAAGTAGAACTCCCATAAATGGCCTCCAAAGCTCACTACTCACTGGCTTCTCTGAATAAAATGGATTGTTCTACAATTCTTTGCATAAATCCGACCTATCCACATTGGTAAAAAAAAATTCTTTAAAAAGAAATGGTTCAGGGATCGAATCCCAACAAACCTCCTCTTTCTTGGGCTCAAATCTCACAAAATATAGGTATATCTCCATAAAATATGAAATATGGTTTTAAAAACAAACCATATCCTATAGTCAAAACCCACTTTTCAATTATATGTTGCATGCCCCTTTTGTATAGGCTCCTGGTCAAGTGCCCACTTAATTGCATTCCAAATCTTATGGGATTTAAACTATATGGTTAATAACCATATTCCACAAATATTCCAAAATCTCTTTTAATAAATCCCTTAATAGGCTTAATCCACTTTAATATCCATATGGGATTCGTGCCTTTTAAAATGAGATAACCACATTATGATGATGATGATGATGATTAACGTCCACTAAGACCGAATTGGTCTATCAGACCTTAAGACGGTAAGTGATTACTTGAGATTCTTTATAATTTTGTTTATGTGCTCGAAAAACATTAAGAGAAGCTTTCCAAGATCACCATACTTTTGTTGAGTTAAGAGGTTAGGAAGGTTGGTAGTGTGACAAATATTTTG
>JZKD02S0171805.1:262028-272990 GCA_000966675.3 Picea glauca | reverse complement strand
AGAGAGAGGAACATGTGATTTGGAAATACGAATGTATTGGGGTATTTGGAGGAGGTTTTCCTATTCTTTGATTTATTGTGTAACTCATCTCTATTATCTCTTCTGGAGTTGTGCTCCACATTCACATCTTGTGTGAATTAAGTGTACTCTTGTTTCTTATGATATCTTAAGCATTTGGTACATAAAAATAACAACATTGTTTTACATTCCACGCATAACCAACCTCATTTGTTAAAACCAATTTAAGACCTATCTCATATTTTGTCTACACTAATGCACATTCCCATGTGCTCATGAACTTTCTAATAAGTTATCTATAAAATAAGGTCTATTATTTAGCATGTATAACAAATGGCAAAATGTAACATTGACAAGTCTTTTAGTTGAAAACATTAGCTATACAATACAAATATGTGTCTATGAAGGCTTGAACAATATTGTTTTGGTGTATGCATGTGAAGACAAGATCATCCATTTCGTGGTAAATTTAGTCATTCTAATTTCACACCACTTATAATAATTATTATTCAATTTGTTTAGTTACATCTTTCTAATTTTCCCTTATAGTTTCTCTTATACACATTAGGAATATGAGGAGAGTCTTGACATAGTTACATGGAAGATTTACTATTATACTGGATGAATTCAAGACAAATACTTGTTTATAGTATTAACACCCACAATACATCCAAGGAATTACATTTATCATCCACATTCTACGTATGTTTACTCTTTCTTAGTTTTATTTTTAGTTGATTTTTTTGTAAAAATGGGATTTTTTAGTTATTCATGGAACTGAGGTTTTATTTGAGAATCATATCTCTTTTTATGTATTTCCATCTTACATACATTTCTTTCCATTTTTTTTTTTTTATTGAAATTTGAATTAGATGAATATAGATAAGGATACGGTAGCCCAATGCATTTTTGTCAAATTTGTGATCCATGATAGATAATTCAATTATATTTATGGCATGTTTCGCAGTGTCTACATTAGTAAACCAGGAATTCCGACATATACCTTTCTCCCACTCACTTTTTTTGGCAACCATATTGGGGATGTGGTTATGGATTTTATGAGAAGAACAAAATGAATACATATATATATAATACATATTATTAACACAAAGATACAATGAACAATAACAAAGATACAATAAATCTTGGCTTCTATTCAATAAAGAAATATGATGAAATTGTAAAATGCAGAATGAAACAAGCTTGCTAGAATGATGGTGGCTTATCTCTGAGAAGAGATGTGATGACTGTGCTCATTCACAAGAAGATGAGTAAAATGAGGATCCAAAATCCTTTTTACATCAAACATGAATTCCAAAACCCTAGACATCCAAAAACCTAACCCTAGGAGATGAAGCACCAAAAGTCATGTGGGCCCCGTTGGGGTAAGTTGGTACATCAACTTCCCGGGGTCGTAACTTTTTCATACGATCTACGTTTTAGGGACATGATATCCCGTTGGAAAGGTCTATCCGAGGACTACACATTATGTCATCACACATTAACTTAATGTACATTCTAATTATGGAAATCCAAGAAAACGTTGTTTAGGGCCTCAAAACGGCCCCAGAAGTTTAGGACCCAAAAAGCTAGGAAAATAACAACGAAAATGAAAACTGCATGTGAGCCAGTTGGAATAGGTGGGTGGACACCGATATCTACCTAGATCAATACTCCCCCCTTAGGAAGAAATGGTATCCATTGCATTGAGTTCCCCTATTAGATGATGAAATTTCAACTGAATTTGGCCCCGGGTGAACCACTTGCCTTGGTGCAGGGGTTGCCCTTCTTTGACAACCCGATAAAGATGGATCCTATGTTGGAGAGTTCCATTGACTTGTGTTTCCATAGTATGATAAGTGGATGCATGTTCCATGCAGTGAGGGTTGAGCTTTATTTGTGTCAATTGTTCTGCTATCTCTGAGGTGTCCAATAATGGTGGAAAATATGGCCGAAGGAGGTCCACATTAAATACTGGGTGCAAGCCAAGGAAGGGGGGAATGTTGAGATCAAAAGAATTGTCTCCCGCAACCTTAGTGATGGTGTAAGGTCCATAGCGGAGTGGACGAAGATTCCGATGGGCCCCCGTAAGGTGTTCTTTCTGCAAGTGCAACCAAACTTTATCTCCCACCTGAAACTTGTGTGGCACTCGATGTTGATCATGGCGCTGCTTGTACTTGGCATTGGACTTCTATAAAATATCTTGAACCTATTGGAGAATTTGCTAGATCCGCACAATGAGACAGGTAGCTTTGTTGGCTTCAGTTTGAGCATGGGATGAGTCTGCCTAGGTGGCAGATGGCCCCAAGGGGTAGTGAAACATTCATGGGACCCAATGGTTGAAATCCCAACCCCACCTGAAAGGGGTTGTGGTCAGTTGAGCTATTTATGGCTCTGTTGTAGTTGTGTTGAACATAGGGAAGACTCTCATCCCATGTGCAAGGATGCTTGGAATTATACATGCGCATGATATGCACAATCATTCGGTTGACGACCCCGGTTTGACCTTCTTTCTAGGGGTGGAAGGTAGTGGATTTGGTGAGCTTGGTGTCTTGTAGTGACCAGAGGCTCGACCAGAATGTGTTGAGGAACCGACTGTCCCGATCTGAGATGACGGTTTGTGGTATCCCAAAATGCACCCACACTCATTCGAAGAAGAGCTTAGTAGTGGCCTATGTTGTGATGCTCTTCTTGCAGGCGACCATAATCGCCATTTTAGAAAAATGATCAACCACCACAAAAACACAGTAATTTCCCTGCTTGGTTGACGAAATGTCCGACATGTATTCCATCGAGATGGATTCCTGGGGCCTTTCAGGAGTAGGCAGAATGGTGTACATGCCTTGTTTCTTAATGGACGGTTTGGAAATGATGCAGGTAGTGCAAGACCTAATATACTTGCTAACATCCTGTCGAATTTTTGACCAATAGAAATGTTGGTGCAAAACTGGTATTGTCTTTTCTACGACGAAGTGTCTTGCCACTCGACTGTAGTGGGATTCCCAAATCATCTTCGCTCGCTCACTTGATGGAACACAGAGATGGCCCAGATGGCACAACATCCCGTCCTAAAGATGGAAATCAATGACATTTGTGTTTTCTCCAACCATCTGGTAGGTGGCGGTGAAGTCAGGATCTCTCTCATAGAGTTGGGTCCATCCAGAGGTCTCATGGATGCATGCATTTAGCATTGTGGTGAGTGTTGCATTTGGAGGGAGGTTGAGGAAATCAAGGATAGTATTGGTGCTTCTTGTCTTATACTTGATTTCGAGATGGAACTGCTGCAAGTATGTGGACCATTTCTGATGGCAACCATTCTATAATTTTCCTTGTGTCTACATGAACTGCAACGACTTATGATCGGTGTGGATGACTGTCTCCTTCCCGAGAATGTAATTCCTCCACTATCGACAGGCTTGAACAATGGAGTACATTTCTTTGTCATAAGTAGGGTACTTACAGATGACATCTAATAGTGTCTCACTATGATAGGCCACATGGTGTCCATGTTGAGTGAGAACTACACTCACAACATATTTAGAAGCATATGTTTCGATCTCAAAGGGATGTTGCAGAAGGGTTGTTGCAGGTCGGGTAATGAGAGCAATGAGGATGAGAACACACACTACTTCAAATCATCGAACGCTTGCTTTTGTAACAGACCCCACACAAACTTTGTCTTACCACCACCCATGGTTACTTGGCTGAGGGCCCATACAATATGGGAGAATCCCAACACAAACCTGTGATAGAAATTGGCAAGGCCTAAAAAGCTCTGAAGCTCAGTGGGTGTGGTTGGGGATGTCTAGTCATGAATGATGTAGATATTATCTAGATCCACATGCACCCCATGCTCATCAACAATGTAGTCTAGGTACTGGACCCTCTCCATGCCGAAGGAACATTTTTCCAAATTTGCATATAGCTTATGCTGTCGTAGAGTGTGCAAAACCTGTTGAATATGATGCAAGTGTTCCACCCAATTCTTGTTGTAGATGAGGATGTCATCTAGATACACCACCACAAAATAATTGGTGAAAGGATGCAAGATATCATCCATCATCCTCACGAAATTTGTTGGGGCATTCGTCAAACCAAAGGGCATGACCAACCATTCAAAAAGACCTTCTTTGGACTTGAAGGCATTTTCCCATACATCTGTATGCTCTATTGGGACCTGATGGCATCCAAAATTCAGATCAATCTTACTGAAGTATTTGCCCCCCTTGAGTTGGTCAAGGAGATTGTCGATTCGGGTAATCGGGTATCGGTTCCCGACTGTGATTTTATTTAGGGCCCGATAATCGATGTAGAGTTGCCATGTCCCGTCTTTCTTCTTGACAAGCATGATTGGGCTTCCACATGGTGATGATATGGGTCAGATGTGCCCCTTTTGGAGCAGTTCTTGGATCTGACACTTGATTTCCTTGTTTTCTAATAAAGAGCAGCGATAGACTGACCCATTGGGTAGCGGTGCGTCGAGGGTCAGATCGATTGAATGCTTGACCTGAGAGTGCAGAGGTATCCCAATGGGTGAGGTGAAGATGTATTTGTATTATTCCATGACCTTATCCACTTACTTCTACTACGTGGAGATATCGACCGTAGAGGCCATGGATGTGGCTGCAACCTTCTGTTCACTTTGAGAGCAAATAACGAAGAAGAAAAACTTCCCGGTCTAAGAGATAACCTTCCAGCATTGCTTGGTAGAGATCAAGGAAATGAAAGTAGGTGGGACTACCTCGGGTATCCTGTACAAATTCCTGTACAAAGTAATAATAACACTGCGAGGCCTAGACTCATATGCAACATGATGTTTCCATAAATAAGGTTGGCCCAAAATAACATCACAAAATTCAAGTGGAGCGACATCACACAATACCTCATTTTTGAAGGGCTTGATGTCGTAGGACAGGAGACACTGTTGGCTGATGCAAAGATCGCTTCCTTGGTGGATCCATCTGATGGTGTATGGCTGCGGGTGCGGCGTTGTTGTCAGGGCCAACCACTTGACGAACTCAGCTGAGATAAGGTTCTTCTGGCTACCACTATCAACGATGAAGTGAAACTGAGTACACTTCACCCACATCTGTAAATGAAAGAGGCGCTCGCCTTCCTCTGCCTCATTAGGTTCACTGGGTTGTATCTTGGTGGTAGAAAAGGTGGCACTGGTTTCCACGTCAATAATCCGTCTCCCATTTTTTGGTTCTGACTCAGAATCATAACCTGGATCTAATTCAAAGGTTTTCACCTCAGCCACCAATGAATGCTTTGAGTGACAATCAACAATGTTATGCTAGGAGGTCTTATGGAAGTCGTACCACTTCACGATGTCTTTCTTCGTCTTTCCATTGTCCTTCTTTGTTTGCGGCTTAGAGTGGTTGTCCTAAGGCTATTCATATTTTCTCTGCCCTTTGTTATGTGGGTTTGGGTTTCCCTTTCCCTACTTCTATTGTGAGGGGTTCCTAGACCCAAACTACTGTGTCTTTTGTTTAATCTTCTGCTCGATTTTGACAACATATCGATAGGTTGTGCCTAAGGACGAGATGTCCAAAAACTCCATTTATGTCTGGATGTATCTATGCAGACTGCCACGGTACTTGAGCACCATATGTCACTCAAAATATTTGATACCCAACTTGGTGCGCAAGGTATGGAAGATATTTGTGAGCTCTGGCACTGTTTGGTCCCTTTCCTGTCGCAGTGTGGTCCATCTTGTATACAGGTCGTCATAACTTCCAACAGGGTAATATTGTTCCTCAGTAACATCCCCGAAAGACTCCCAGGTGAATGGGATTGTAAATAATGAGGGTTCCTCTGTTTCCCTTTGCTCACAAAAAGTCTCCCACCAATCTTTGACATGGGGGACAACTTTGAGGAGCACAAATGTAATCTTTTCTCTATTGGAAAAGTTATGGACGAAAAAATACCCTTCTAGCAGATTCAACCATTTGTCTACAACATTTGGGTCTATCTGACCTTCAAATATAGGAATATCAAAGTCGATCTGTATCTTGAAGGGGGCAATGCCTCTACTTGAGGAATATGCGTCACCTATTTGTATTCGTCAAAGGATTTGCACAAAACTATCCATCATCTCATTCCTCTGTTGCACGAGGGATTCCTCGAGCAACAATTTGAAAGGATCTATTATCCCATTGTATTTCTTTTCTCCCGCCATGGAAGGTCACTTGGGTGTGCGAGAGCTCTTTTCCTCAAGAGAAACAAGCTCGAAACCCAACTATTTGTACCCTAACCTTGTCGGGGGCATGCACTAAGAACGACAAGGAGCAGACTGCTTTGACCACTGATTCGGATTTTATGAGAAGAACATAATGAATACATATCTACATTATTAACACAGAGATATAATGAAAAATAATAGAGATACAATAAAACTTGGCTTCTATTCAATAAATAAATATGCTGAAACTATAAAATGCAGACTGAAACAAGCTTGCTAGAATGGTGACAACTTATCTATGAGAAGAGATGTAACAACTGCGCTCATTCACAAGAAGATGAGTACAATGAGGCTCCAAAATCCTTTTTACATCAAACATGAATTCCAAAACCCTATACATCCAAAAACCTAACCCTAGGAGATGAAGCACCAAAAGTCATGTGGGCCCCGTTGGGGTAAGTTGGTACATCAACTTCCCAGGGTTGTAACTTTTGCATATGATCTCCATTTTAGGCGCACGATAGCCCGTTGGAAAGGTCTATGCAAGGACTACACATTATGTCGTCACACTCTAAATCTATTTATAGTGTGACTATGGCAATCCCCAAAAACATTGTTTAGGGCCTCAAAACAACCCCAAATGTCGAGGACCCAAAAAACTAGGAAAATAATTGCCAAAATGAAAATTGCATGTGATACAATATGAATAGGTGGGTGTCCACCGATATCCACCTGGATCAGAGGTCATCTTTATTTTTTTTATTCTAGATTTTTTATTGCACCTTGTGTTTATAGAAATATTAGCATCCATGCCCTTATCCTATAAGGATTCTATATAGTTCTACCATCTATGTTTGGAACTTTCCTCAAGCATTCTATTATTTTTATCATAGGGGCTTCTACTTCTCAAGCCTCCTTTTTTTTGTATCTTGTTTCAGAGAAATGTATCTTTATAAATCCTTTAAGCGATCCACAATATCATTTTTTTTTAGCAAATGATATTATGGCTTTGCATGGGAGTTCAAGATCTTAACTTAAAATCTTATGGACAACTCCAATAAGGTGCCAACAATTACCATAACATCTCCTATAACTCAACTATGTCACAACAACTTCATATATGCTCAAGGTAGTCCTTCAACAACTTCAATTCCCAAATCAATTGTTCATTTTCATACATATTAGGGCCTTCGTTTATCTCAACCCTTGTCTTTGGAAAAAAAAATTAAATTTTATTTTATCTTTAAATCCTAATTCGTAATTTCCATATATATATATATATATATATATATATACCTTCTACAAATGCATCCACCTCAAAACCACTTGATCCTTCTATAATGTCTTCTAAAACTTAGTAAACCCAAATTTTAAAATAACCCCAAATATGAGGGATTGGTAAATGATCTACAATGCATAACCCTCAAAGTGAGGGTACCTAAAATATCAACGAAGTAAACCACATGCTTATCTAGGAAGCATGGCACCTCCTTATCAAGGAGGGTATATTCCTTTTATAGGAAAAACGTGTGAATTCCATACTATGGGGTATGTATATGTAGTATCTTTATTCAATGATGCCCATGACACATACTTTGGCCATATTTTGAATGAAGTTACATATAATCTTAAAAAAAATTATTGGCCTCTTGCGTGGTTATGGTACCTTAAGCATTGTCTTTGCTTCACTTACCCAAGTTAAATAGGAGGCTTAGTTAAGACCCTATAACACACATTAACACTTTCACATTACCTTAGTTAATACCCTATAACACACATTAACACTTTTACATTACCTTATGTAGTGTTTGCGTATTTGGATTCTATAAGTTTAAATTTGTTTCCTAAATCCTTAAAGGAGAAGAACCTAAAGAGTTTCATTAATCATCTAAGGTCTTCGTTTATATCATTCGATAGTTATTACACCTCCATGTAAGAAACATTAACGTTGCTATGACCTTTAATAGAAGCATAGAAACCCTTATGTCTCTAAACATGATCTTAAGAAGTATAGTAGCTTTGTGTTTATAGTCCAAAGTTGGATTTGTACTCTAAAAAGAAAGATCTTCATAATAGAGGTGGCACTCCTCAAACAAAATTAGCATGCACCATTTTGTTTATAGAAATTTGCATCATAGCATTTGTGATTTATCTGTTGTAATTTAATATGCATTCATCTCAAAAGGTAGATAATATGAGAAAGGGTTGTAATATTTTTAGTCCCTATATTATTGGTAAGATGAATGGAAATTTGATTATAATAGAAATAATAATAATCTATTTTTAAGGTCATGTCTAAGTTAAACACCAAATTGATGTATGAAGCCCCCTTGTTTATGGGACAATGGACCCCCTTCGCCCAACGATTTGACTGGTAAAATCTACAAGAGGTATGCATACCTTACCGCCCTATAGATTTAAACTTGTGACCTCTTAGGAGGAAATACATGTTCTTAACTATTAGGCCCACTCATAATATATATATATAATCCAAGCAATAAATCTTCAAATTCAAATTCCAAGCCTTTTTGAGATGGTTAGGTAGAAGTACTCTTTAGAGTTTTTTTTACTTAAATATATGCTAGGATAAACTTACCCCAAAGCTCTCTGACTCGTGCCAGAAATTCCATAGCACTAATATATAGGACACCTTTTATCCCTAACATCCTCAAGGTAAAGGTAATGCCTAGGACATGGGTTTTAATAAGATTGGTGTCCTAAGAAATATTAGTGAGTCCCATAGGGATTGGAATCTCATAATATTTTTAGCTTTGTGGGTTTATCGAATTCACATTGAACCACCATCTTCATAGCCATTGGTTTTAATATCTTATTTCTTCGTACAAAAGAAATTTCCATAAGCTCAATATTTCTTCTCTAAAGATCTCTACTCAAAGATTTATCTCTCAATATAAAGTTATTCTTTCCATTAAAAAGTCAATTTCTTTGAATGTCTATTCAAAGATTGTTCTTCCAATATGAGGTTCTATCCCTTTGTCTTCTTCAATTGAAACAACCTAAAGAGAAACATCTAAAAGCTTTGAAACAAGTTGAAAAATATTAAAAAAAATCAAAGATAATATATGAAAGAAAATTCCATCATAGAAAATTCTAAAATTCGAAATTGGTGATAAAGTGCTCAAATTACCAATATTATAAAAAACACAAGTTTTCCTTTATTGGATTAGCCCCACATCTCCATTAATCGAATTAGCCCCACATCTTCATTGAAGACTTGCAAATGATGTATATCACCTTACCTTTTTAGATTGCAAGAAACTTAATAATTCATTTTTGCTTCTACACGTTTGTTTCCTTGGGCTTGTTTTTTGTGATGAGCCATTATCTTAAGCATTGTGGTGTACTAATGGTGTGATGGCAAGTTGGCATAAGATTTACACAAACATTTAGGGAGATAGTTGGTTGATTTGAAAACTTCCCATTAGCTTTAAGTTTGTGCTTATAAATGAGAGTGTTCCATATCATACTTCTACACATCTCATCTCATTATGATGTATTCCATATTATCACAGTGTTCCATACTTCTAATTGGTTTCATATTATCACTATTAGAATGTTCCATATTATCAGTGTTACTTACTTCATTTAGTCTATATCACTGATGTATGAGAGCTAATTTAATTGTATTTAGATTTTATTATTATAAATATAATAGGTTAAATCACAATGAGAACATGGACTCTTATATTTACATAAATAATAGGTTAAATCACAATGATAACATGGACTCTTAGAAACAAGTATAAATTAGAAATATCTAATAAGTATAGATAAAAAAATATGCAATAAATGGGCATTTCAAATTATATTAAAAAATATAAATATTAATTTGAAGTTACTTATATTAAATTTGAATGTTTATATAGTTTCAACTTGTAAGTTTTTACAGATCAATATATTATGATCAATATATTATGAGTAATTTTTTTTTTCTTTCATATTTTTTATTAAAAATAAATAAATAAATTGATGTATAAAATGTTACCAACATAAAATTTTTTGCCAGACATTATACTACAAGTTCCCAGCAGACTTGACACTTCACTTGAACATTCTTCTGTAAGATTTAAAGCTATGAAACAACAGCCAAAAAAAAAGGAAAGGTTAAACTCACATGTAGCTGCAGCTGCTGTTAAGGTCAGAATATCTCCAGGACTCTTCACACTCACAGCAGAGTTGATAACGGATGAAAGTCTGTTGCGGTCTGCCCCCATGCTCTCTGCAACTTCCACACACTGTGCAGCTACAAGGGCTGCAGCAGACGCCACAGCAACGTCTGTTTTGCTCTGAGAATTTTCACTGATTTTTGCTTCTGCAACAGCTGCAAGTGCAGCAGCCAGCCCTGCAACAGAGAGGGCTGCATGCACTTGGGCATTATGTAAACGCAATTCTTCCTTTTTCTTATCTTTCATATCTTTGAGCCATTTCTTTAGT
The DNA here is from genome assembly GCA_000966675.3 of Picea glauca. Taxonomy (NCBI): domain Eukaryota; kingdom Viridiplantae; phylum Streptophyta; class Pinopsida; order Pinales; family Pinaceae; genus Picea; species Picea glauca. The sequence goes on along the minus strand of JZKD02S0171805.1, from coordinate 262,333 downwards.
GATGCTGATTGGACCAGAGACTTTATGGAAGTCATGTTCTTTGGAAACTACAAGACAAAAGAAAATACATTGGAGAATCAGATACAAGAATTGCATGCATGTGGTTAATCTAAAAGGGATTGAAATAATATAGAGAAAAGTCTATTTTTTTTTAAAGGAATTGAAAAACAATCACCATAACAGGGCCAATCTAGGAAGCGATAGTCGAACGAGCACAGACCGATCTATAGTCGGGTCTGATATGCATCCTATGTTGGGAAGGTGGAGGTTTGATATTTATTGAACTCAAGACATACATCTTTTTC
>JZKD02S0171805.1:229959-247905 GCA_000966675.3 Picea glauca | reverse complement strand
GTGTTTTCATGTATACCAATGCAATGATTTTATTTTTCCAATGCAAAGAAGATTAGTGTCTTTAAATATTGGGTTGTGGAGTCTCAAAATTAAAGAGCTAGGTGAGCTACTTCCTTGGGGGTGTAATCCTTTTTAGTCCCCAAGGAAAGCTAAGCTAGCTAGGAAAAACCCTAGGAGGGTGTAAACCCTTTTACTCCTCCTAGTATTTCCTTATGAAACAAAAGTATTTCAAGAAAACTACAATGGACCTAGTGGGGTTGTATGCACTTATACTCCCCAAAATATTAAGCAAATTAACCTTGAAACCAAGAAAAGTATCAATAACAACAAAGATTTCTTACCCATTGCAAGAATTAACAAGATAAACCTCTTTTTAAGCAAGCAAATCCACCATAAAGAAAGAGATAGTCCTCCACTAGAGATAGTACATCATCCATCCATAGAATAGCCAAAGTAAAACCATTAAAACAGAGTAGCAACCAAGAGACAATGAGAAATTCCCAAATAATTTCAGCCAAGTATCCTCTCACAAGAGGAGAGTTATGTTATCAAATGAGATTCACACGATCTCTATTTATACAAAAACCTTATAACATAGTTTGTCCACTTAGCAAGGGTAAAACATAAGATAAGGGGTCAAAAACCCTTATATTACCCCTTGCATCAAATAATAATATTTAATTTTCACTTTAACACAATAGAAACCCTACAACTAAGATGATTTCACCCCTTTAGGGGACGTTTTGATCACTTGAGCAAGTCGTTGGAGAGGAAAATGGAGGTCGTTGGGGCTCCTTGAGCCTCCTCATAAATTTCTTGGGTCAATCCATGTCTCCTCCAGTGAAAATATGCCAAGTGTCAATGTGCAACAACTCCATCACTATCAAACCCCGTCAAGCATGACATCAACCCTCAAAATATGATGTTTTGCCTCTCCTAGGAAAGTCGTTTGGGTACTAGGGGCTGGATAAGATCCTCCATTATTCCATGTAATATTACAAAGGCATGTCTCTATGATACGGTGTGTGGGCCTACAACATCCAACCAATGGGAAGCCCAAGCTAGGCTTGTTCTCCCAAAACTGGCCACCATGCAAGGTCCTGTAAAGAAAAAGGGTACGCCCTCCAAAGATGTCAAGTCAAAGATGTCATGAAAAGTGTAAACCACATCTAATAAGCAAGGAACCTAAACATGTGCATCAAAACTACCTCATCAAATTAAACAAGTGCTCAAAAACCCTATACAATTGACCAAGTTTAAGTATGGTAGGGGTGTCATAAAATTCCTATTGGGTAGATCAAAGCCCTCAAGTAGGGGATGCTCCCAAGGATGGCCTTTCAAGGTTATGTAATGGATGATGAGGTGGAAATGGATTTAGACTTCATATTTCAATGAGTTTCATGACATACAAGGGCTCTTATTATCTCATTTATGGGTGCCTTTGTAGAGGGTGTGTGGCACCTTCATTTGCGATGCACTTTTTACAAGCCCATATTCTTGCCATTCTTGATTTCTTTCATGTTTTAAGGATCAATTTGAAGGCCATTGTCCTGGCTTGGTGTCCAAATAATGACAGTGTCATTCACAAATACCTTGCATAAATGAGAAGGTTGGCTCGTGATGAGATCCCCTTTCTCTCAGTTGTGTAACTGAGAGCCATTACCTTGGCTTGGTGACTAGATGATGATAATGTCATACCGCTAAATACTCATGATCATGATAGGTCGACTCGTGATGAGACCTCCCATCCTCCAACTAACCCCTTAATAATTCACTATCATTTATTTTTTAGGTCCCCATTTTATTACATGGAAGTGTTTCATTTCTTTCTCGAGGATCCCCGGGCGAAGCATCTGGAAGGTCTATATTTAGGATTTTATCTTTTTATCCAATAGAAATCCCTCTGGGCCTTCAACCCCTTCTTCCCATGAAATTAAGTACATGCCCTTCTTGGGTCACTAAATTCCAAGGGCCTAGAAGAAGACAATATGGTGGGAGTGTAATGAGCGGAAAGTGGTAATTATGTTTGGGAACGGTACGATAACCCCTCAAGGGACCCCCAGTCACAAACCTTCCCCAAAGTTTGGCCACTTAATAGTAAATTTGTGAGACTCACCAAGGTGAAGCATGACCAAAATCATAATGTTTAAACATGCGTTATATAATAAAAATAAGCTCAAATACAACAGGTTTAAATGCCTTAAATATTAGGGTGATTACCTGCCACAATAACTGACTTGTACCACATGGATAAATACCCATATTCCTTCTAAAATCTAGTTGGTGTGGTGGATTCGGTGACAATGGATTAGAATGTGGTGATAGAGTGGGATTTTGTAGGTGCAAGTGGACATTGTTGGCCATGTGGTCTCTCGGTACTCCATATCTACAACTTGAGGGCCTCGAGACACGATCTCCTTAGTTATCCCACAAAATGGGGATAACAAGCATGAAAGAACATAAAGGGTTATGAGAAATAGGGTCATTTGTCATATGCGACAAATAAGGCAAGTCTAACATTGCAAATAAAGGTAAAAACATATGAGTAAATGAATACTGGGAGGAAGATGAAGTTCTTGAAGTCACAAATGAACCGTGCAGTGCCCCTATGTTTTTGTTGTCGAAGTGCTGCAGTGTTCTAGAAGAGTAAGTTCCCCTAGGGATGGTGGCACTCCCAATATCATGGCTACTCCCAGGACTAGACATTCCCCCAAGGGGATTTCCCCCAGGGGTAAGTGTAGACCCAAAAGGAAATGTGTTCCCAAGACTAGTCCCAAGGAAGAATCCCTCAGTAGAAAAGGTATGGATAAAGGGATAGCCTCCCCACTGTGAAAAATTTCCCACAAGGGATGTGCCCCTAGGGAAGGGTGTGATAACCCATGGTAAATTAAACACTCTTGACACATTACCTCCCACAGAATGACTAGGGACCGCTCCAAAACCACTAGGAAAATTCCGCCCAAAAGGTAAATTATCACTCGACAATGATGAGCCACTCATAGGAATGGTGGAGACAAAATCACTAGGAAAGTTCCATCCAAAAGGTAAACTAGGACTTAACAACAAAGAGCCACTCATAGGAATGGTGGAGGTGGAAGGGATTCCACTCCCCATGTTGAAACAAAGGCTTGGACCCCCACTTGAAAGAGATCCAGTTGTCGGCATTGAACGGATGGGATGGGCATGGGAATGCTAGGTAGACTAGTGGATGGAAAAGAGGACACGGTCGGAGTCCTTGAAATTGAGGGACCTGCAAAAATGGGCATAGATGGTGTATGTCCAATGGCGCTCGAGGATGGAAAAGTGAACATCACTAGGATTCCCCCAACCTGACTCGTGGATGGGATTGATGGTTCAACCACACTAGATGAAACACTTGTGCCCAACATGGTGTGAGGGTCGCTAAAAAGATAAAAAGGTTTAATAAAAAGTCTCTACCTGGATAAGTACTAGTGCATCTGGATTAGTCAAAGAGGGTTAAAGTTGGGTGGAGGAATTTCATTGAACACTTCCACTTCAACCAGACCAGTCTCCTCAAAAAAAATATGGGACTCTTAAAATTCATGGTCACCTATCTCGTGCCACTTGATATGTGGTTGGACCTTTGTGATGGGATATAGTCCTTGTAATCAAAAGAACCAACATAATGATTCAACCATAGTGAAAATAATATGTGAAAATCAAAACACAATTCAACCTAAGGTCGACATAGACTCAAAACAAAAAATCACATCCCTAACAAATCTAGGACAACATCAAGAAAACCAATGGTTGAGGGAGCCTTCCAAAAACCAACCCTCTGGGGAGTTGAAGTCCCCAGAAGATTGGATAGCAAAGGTATGAGGAGAAATTGCAATGAACTATGTGAAACATCCCTGACCATTGAAAGTACCCTTTATTTAGGTGAGCACCCTCTGGGGGAACTGAGACCATGAATGGATATTTTCCCCAGGTAATACATGCACGTCCCACCTGCAGTCACCTATGTAGCTACATAGGAATGATCACTAAGGCTTACACCTCACAATCAATGATCGGGCACACAGTCACATGTCCAACCACACAAAAGGGTAGGGTAACTAAGCATGAAGCTTTGAAGGTGTTACCTCAAATAGAGGCGTGGCTCAAACGAAACCCCCATATATGTAGTACTCGAAGCGATACCGCAAACACCAAAACAAATAGAGAGGGTTAATCTCCATGTAACTTTCCCCAATGCAACCTTGTGCTTGACTGTTATGTTAGAGTAGATTCCTGACACAATGGTTGCAAACATGGATTTTACACTCTTTAATGACTTCTAGGTTTCATTTTGGTGGCCTTGGAGAGTTCACTCTCCAATCCTATTCCAAGGCCCTAGGTCTATCTAATGTTGTTTTGCTAATAAAGAAAAGAGTCTAGTTGATTTTATCTTTACAGATCTTTTCTTATGGTTGTTATTTATGTCAAAGGGAAAATGGATGAAACTTTTATGGTGTTTTCGACTCCTAACCAAACCAAATCAATAAAAATATTTGAATGCAATTGGTCTATTCGATGAATTCTAGCTATGGGATTTGTTGGGCCACTATTTTGATACATTTTACACTTGTCAGTTGGCTCTTTAACTATCCTTACCTCATCCATAATGCTAGTTATTACCCCTATTTCCATGTCTTTTCATGTTTTTGAAGTCAAATTCCTTTAACAATATCTAAAAGGTGAATGTTGTGCATTTTATTGATTTTCTATGTCTTCAATAGGGTAGATTGAATTTCTATAACATATGTTGCTAATGATGATTTTCTCAGTTCTTCTCCTATATCAACAATTCACTTATGGTACCTGAGTTTGGTTGTTAGCATATGTGCATGCACTCACATGGAAAACTACCAACTGGGTTTTGAATACCTAGATGCTAGCATGGTGTGTGTCCCTTGGTTCATGCCCTTATCGCACATGGAATCCTTTAGGTGTGATCAAGGTTTTTCAGTAAAAAATGTGCCAAATTAGCAATAGTTAACTTCTAGTGTGAATCCCGAGATAATGAGGACGGATATAAAAATGATGGAACATGTGTTTTGTGCAGAAAGGCCTAATTTGAGTAATGAATGTGAAGATTCTTCAAAAGGTGAAGGATTTGAGATATATGGGAAAATATTTGATCTAGGTTTTCCTAGATTTTCCATTGTGGCGAGTTTCCAAAATGGTTTAATTTGTAAAACCATATTCGATTTGTAGTTCTGGTTTGGGGGATTCAGTTCCATCCTCCTCCATCACTCCGTTGTATAAATATGTTGATAAAATTGTATTGAGGGGGAACATACGAGTACATTGAATTGAATTTGTGGGAGATCAATGTGACTTATTGTTCATTTTTGTTGACAAACAACTGTATGGATTGATGTGTGCCCTATTGTTACACACACAATTTGTACACTGCCTAATGTCATACTAAGTGTCGCACTTATGTCCAGTTGCATTGTTGAGTGTCGTAATTCCAAAACGACACTTTCCTAAGTGTCATGCTTATATTTCATCACTTTGATACCATGGAATAAGACTTTTCCATCATCCCTAGCTATTGAAGAGAAGAAAAACCCATTTTTAAGGTCAAGCACATATATTTTCCCTTGTTTTTTGGCTTAGTTGGAGCACTAATTTGCCCCTACTATGTCCAAGGGAGAGTCACTCTCATGGTGACACCCCTTGCTAGACCAACAGGGAGAATCACTGATGCCTCCTTCCACTGTCACTGGGAGCCTCACTCATGTTAGGGTGGTTTTAACCAATCCCACTTTTCTCTATGGTTTAACTCTGAGATACTTATAGTGGTTATGATCAAGGGATGATTCATAGGACCAAGTCTCTCCTTTTTCGGTAATCAATCCTAACTTATGGAGGAAATATCTATACCTTCACTTGATATTATAAGTTTGTTGAACCTCCCAAAGCCTCTATATAAACAAGGCCTCTCAAGGGTGAAAGAGATTAGAAGGAATTAAGTTATGAAGTATACCAAAATTTTGTTCATTTGTCAACATACAATAAGGGGATTGATAGGAGGAGCATTGGAAGAGGCTTGCAACACATCATGATTATAAGTTCCATTGTTTCTCATATTAATAAACTTGTTGTGTTCCCTCTTTTTTCTCTTTTCAAGTTTACGTATGAATGATTGTGGATTGGTTACGATAGTTAGTATCTAACTTGGTACAAGTAGTATAAGAAGAGGATAGTTCTATTTCTTTGCAGGTAGACTATGTTTGGAGCTGGAATGGATCCAACACCAGAACGATAAAGAGCAATGAGGACAACTGACACAAAAATGTGCCTCTTTATCTTCCTCTCCCTACATAATTAAATGGAAGTATGAAATGTTAGTGTCCACTTGTTCTAGTTTTCTTAGTTGAATAAAACCCAACTAAGGGGAGCTCAACTTGTCCGCAGGGTGAGATTTCTCAAAATAGTTTTTGGTGACTCCACTAGGGAACTATTGTTTCCTTAGTTTTTAGCCTCTTGTTTCTTATGATTGATTGATGAATTCTTGGTTTTTGAAGTCTTATTTTTTTTTCACCCCCATTGAATAGCTTACAGATTCCTCAAAACACTTTGGTTGAATCTGGGTTGAGTTTGGGCCTATTTTCCCTTCTTTTTCAGAAGTCACACTCCCCTCCAATAGCCCACAGAGCATCATTGACAACACCCTGCAGGATTTTCAAGAGTGTCACTCTACCTTTGAATCCCTATACCTTTTTCACCTTGATCGTCACCCTTTCCTGGGTTGCGTTATGGGATTTTTGGTATCTATTTCTCAGTCTGATTTTTATCCTAGGTTCTTCTATGATTTCTCTAGACTTTGATTGGTTGGTTTTGATTGTGATTATCACTCTTCTTGTCATGATTCTTGTGAAATACTTCTGATCAAGTTTTGAACAGGTTATAAGCTGGTCAAGGTTGATCAAATCCTTGAAACTTAGTTTTAATTTCAATTAGTCTTTTCTTGTCAGATTATACAAGCATTCGACTTCTATACATTTCTTCCTGAAAAAACATTTCAAGTATTATACTTGTCAGTTTTATGAGAATTTTTCTATCAATTTGGAAGTAGTTTGTTGCCAATTGGTTCTTACATTTCGCTTCTATTTTGAAATACAATTTTTTTTAGAGTCGATTGTGCTATCAATTGGTCTCGAATCCTTTGGATTTAAGACTTTTTAAGAGTGATTGCTTTATTTATGAGTGCATATTTGTTTGAGTATTATTTTGCTTCCCGTTTTCTTCTAACTTAGCTTTGAACTATTTCATACTCATTGAAATAAAAGAAGCATTAAAAGAATTGCATTCAGTCTTATTTGCATGTTAGCATCAAACAAATAAATTCATGCATTCTAAATAATTAGAAGTAGAGTTATAGTGAAAAAATTGAAGAACTTAACATTCATTGGTTTTGAAATTTTAAAGAATTTTGTTTTGATAATTTGGAAAACGTTTGGATTCTTCATTTAAGTGAAAAACAAATTGAAAAATGTTTTTGCATGCATTGAGTATTGCGCTGATTGTTTAATGGTATTTGGAAGAAAAATATACCTCTTCTCCCTCTTGTAAGTAGGATTCATTAAAAGAAATTGCACATTTCATCTTCCTATTGCATGGTTTTTGGAGTCAATTCAAAACATCATTAGTTTCATCTCCATATACCCTTGAGTAAAAATTGCTCTAAAGAATCAACCACACATAATTAAAATAAACTAGAAATTTTATTTATAGAACACCAATGCTAGTCTAGGAATTAGAATCTTTGGACTACGAAAAGTGAGTAAATTGTCCAATATTGTTAAACAAACTGTAGATTACTAAAGAGTGGTCACACCTAGTTGTCATATAGGCATAGTTGGGAACCCCCTCTAACAAAGGGGTTAAACACAAGGTCGTGTGTAGAAGAGGAGCGGATATTCCTCATCCAAAGCTTGACCAGTCTCAGTGGAAAGAGAATATATTGGGGGTTCTTCCTAAGAAACCATCGGTTTCATTTGGTATCGATGCTTCATCAATCTCGAATCCATCTGGGGTCCTTAGGAGATTTACCGGTCCACTTTTCTTCAGTTCCCTTGAAGAATTTCAGAGTCATATATCCTTCTCATACGTTTGGTCTTGACTGTCGACTGTACCCCCCCGGAGGCCAACTGTGAACTGGTAGCCTTAGTGACATTTCCTAGGTTTCTATAGAGGTGAGTATGGGGGGATTCCCATGGTACCTAGGGAAGACACCGTATCACACCTTCAATACCCTTAGAGGGTGGTCCCACGAAGCAAGGGTCACTTGCACCGAAAAGGGTTGTTGCATGGAGGTCAGAGTAATTGCTTCACATTTCTTCACTAATGGCTTCATATCTCGTCTTCAGAAAATCCTACCATCTATTGTTTTCTTTGTTGATAACATTTAGCTTTTTATAGGTGTTTTCTTTCTTCACTTGTAGTTGGCATTAGATTTTTTTTTTTTTTTTTTTAACTCTGGTCGACGACAGTCTTCGTAGGTCTCATAGGATGCAAGGATTACCTCTGAAAGGTTATGAATCCTTACCTCCTCATTCACTGAAATGTCATTCCCAAGAAGGAATAATAAATGAATAATTTAGCTTCAACTGGGAGTGTAATTTCTCCTTTACCTGAACAATTCACGGAAGGGGGTTTTGTTCTTACAAACTCACCCTTAACTGATCCTTTTGGCCCAATTGTTCTACAAATACCTCCTTTGGGATATTTTACGCCTGTACTACAATATTATCCTTTCCAATTACCACTCAGACCATATGATGACATTTTAGCCATAGAGTCGAGAACATCTAACCCTATAGAAGGTTTTACTACCCATGTTCGAACATATGAATTAGTTGATGCTACTCAGACTCTTTCTATTACTCCTTCTAATCTGTGGAGAAGGCCAGGATATTTTCTTTAAGATGGGTATGAACCAGACCTAACCTCTTCTTATTGCGACACAGTCACCTGTAGCCTCTCCATATGGTTCATATATAGGTAATATTGCTCCTTTTGCAAGTCAAGTGCCAAGTAGCTCGGTTCTTCTCCTTCCTAGTCAATTAAGTAGCACTACAACAGTTTCACACTCTGTACCTTTGCAAATTGGGAGTTCATTTATACCGTAGAATCCTATCGGGACACCTCCTCCTCTAATACCACAAAATCCTATTAGAACACAAGTTTTAGTGAGGGGGATTTTTTTTTCCAGTAGAAAGAATCTTGTTGGTGGGATTTCCATTTCATTGGAAAAACCCTCTCTATTACCCAACATGTGATTAGAGGACAAGTTAAAGGACAATTTTCAAACCCTTTTTTTGGAATCCAACAACATCCCTGGGGGAAAATTGCTTCAGCAGGACCCACATGGGGGAAAACTATTCAGGAGGGACCCTCTGATCCTACTCCCTTAGGAATCTATTCTGGGAAACCATTTCCAGGTGTTTTCAACCCTACCTGGGCTCAACCAATACAAATAGATTTTCCTCCACAAGGAAACATACCTGATCAATTGGTGAACCCAACCCTTTTTTCCCAACTTCCTCAATCTGTGAATCTCACTTTTACTACCCAGATTCCTCAACAACAACCTATAGGAGGAACAACGAGATATAACATGCCTTTTTAACCAACTTATGGTCCTACTAATATTTTGATGCCTCATCAATATTACAAAGTATCCTCAATGAAATTGACAATTACCTTTTCTAGCCACTTTGGACCTTCCAGACTTGTCGAGGTTGACAAATGATCCCATATTGCATTCTCCTTTCTAGCCAGTAATTCATGCCAAGTTACCATCAAATATTCCTAAGTTTGACAAAAAACCCATTTTCGACCCATTTTCAACTTCTGATTAGATATGAAATGTGTATGGAGATTTTGACCTCCATTCGAAAATCCACCTCCACGCATATCTTTGATCATATTCATGAGTGGAGGTAGTGAAGACAATTAAATAAAGTTGTTATTCCAGATCATTTAGTGGAAGAATGGTTCACGAAGTCCCTTTTACCACCCATTGTTTGTGATGTTGCAATGGGAGGTGTGGTCACTGAAGAGAAGGCTATTAGTCATGCTCAATATTTGGATTTGGTTTATCCCAATATGGTACCTTGTACACTCTAATCTTGAATTCTCCTCATATGTCAATTGATCCATCGAAACCATCATCTGACGCTCATTCTGATGGTGTCATCGGTTCTTTAAAAATTCAATATGCTACACAATCAAATGGGAAAACAAACCATTCATATTCTACCCCAGCTATGACGCAGACTTCCACTCCATCCAACCCTGCTTCCTCTCCTGCTAAAACCTGACAGGTGAATGTAGTCTAATCTGCTTCATCCCCACAACGTAGAGGAAAGAAGAAGATTAAAAATAAATATAAAAAAAATCTTGATCAAGTGAAGAGTTTGCAAACACAAACAAAACCACCTATTGTTGATAAACAACCACGACAAAATCTAAAATATCCATGTTTAATTTGTGGAGACGATCATTACACTAGGGATTTTCCTCACTAAGATGAAGTGACAAAGTTTTTAAAAGGGAATTCCCAACCCGTTGTTTTGAATAATCCTTTTCCACAACAACATCAAAAAATGGTTGCTCAAAATCCTTCACCTCTGTAAGGGGGAAACACAGGTTATCCTCCTAGAGGGGATGCTTCCTCAAGTTCACATTTTTTTTTATGTTTAATGAGACTGTAGATTTGAATACTAGAGAAAATATATATGATACACCACCAGGGAAAACTAATAACGAAAGTGTATCTAATGGAACTAAAAATGAAACACCTTCCACTTATGCTACCCCTATGTATGGACCTCTCTAGATATAGAAACCAACAATTTACTCAATATTGCATCCACCCAAGAGTATTATCTGATGGTCGAATTTTAATCCAAACACATGTGTTGCCCAGAACTATGGCATTGTTGAAGATCTGGCACAAGCAACATGTGCGATGTTGACACTCGAGGTTCTACAAAACTTTCTAAGTCAGTGTAGAACTCTCTTGGAAGCCATTGGAGTTGTAGACCCTGAGTCATCCCATACTATTACATTTAATATGGATGATTATAAATCAAGGCTTTCTCATCAAATTGCATTTCAAATTCAAGTTATTGTTCGGAATAAGAACATCCATCGTACTGTCTTGGATGAAGGATTTTTGACATGTGTTTTCTCCTTAGCTTGTTGGAAATCCATTCACTCTCCTAGTCTAAATCATTCCTCCACTACATTGGAATCATTTGATGGATGAGGTTTCCGACCTTTTGGACTGTTGCAATCTTTAGCCATTGAATTGGGGGAAAAAACTATTTATGACGATGTAGAAGTGGTCGACGCTCCTCTAGATTATAATTTGTTGCTTGGATGGAGCTGGTTTTATGAGATGAATGGTGTTGCATATTTGGTCTTTCGTCTTGTACAATTTCCTCACCAAGGGAAAATTGTTACCATTGACCAGTTAGATTATTGCACACTAGATATTCACAACCACACTACCAACAATGTCCCATTTTTGGGATATTCAAAGCTTAGCTATGAGAGTGTGGGAGTAGGTCTCCTAAAATATTCCTCACTCATGGGAGATTTTCCCCTATATTCCCCTGAAACCTCACAGCAAAATGCAACGATTAATATGATTTCAACCACGGTTCACCAATCCCTTGAATCATTTAATCCTTGGGTCGTACCTAGTCCACTCAAAATCGATCTGTTCGACAATGTTATGCTTCTTAGATGAGTTGAGGCATCATATGCCACTTTTAAATCTACATCTCCTTCTTCTGACGACCAACATTTGGTGGCATCGAATTCCTATTCTCTGCCTTCCTGGTTAAACTCTTTATCATATTGCTTTGACTATCTCCTATAGATTTTTCCATTGGACGAATCCATAATGGAAATTCTTAGCATAGAAGAGTTACCTTGGGGTGATCACCACCATCGATCATCTTTTCTCCCAATTTTGGATGTGATAGAGGACGAGATTAAATCCATATTTCCATATGATATTTTTAGTAACCCTTAATCTTCGATACTTACTCATGATACTATTTTTGAGGGAAATTTAGGGAATGTCACGCAAACCATTCACGTTGATATATCTGAAAAATATGGTGTCATGGAAAACATACAATTAGATGTGAATTTTTCACCTGAAGAAATTCAAGCTTACACAATCTTATTTGATGAATTCCACAATGTTTTTGCTTGGAGCTATGAATAAATGTTAGGGATTGATACTTCAATCATAGTGCATGAAATCAAACTTTACCCTGGAGCTAAACTTGTACGACAAAAGCTTCACCCAATGCATCCTAGAAAAACTACGAAAATTAAGGAAGAAGTAGAAAAAATATTGAAAGTTGGTTTCATTTATCCTGTACCTCTGACCGAATGGGTTTCTAACATCATTCCAGTCATGAAAAAACAAGGGATAAGTAGAGTTTGTGTCAACTATAGGGATCTCAATAAGGCTTGTCCTAAGGATAATTACCCTACTCCTTTCATTGACCAAATCATCGAAAATTGTGTCGAAATCCTAATCTTTTCATTCATGGATGGATTCTCAGGCTACAACCAAATCGATATTCTCCCCTCTGATCAACATAAAAAAACTTTCATCTTTCCAGGGGGAACCTTTTCCTATCGCAAGTTTCCCTTTGGCCTTAAAAATGTTGGAGCTACCTTCCAGCGGGTTATGTCGTATGCTTTCCACGATATTAAAAACATTGTTGAACCTTACCTCAATGACTTGCCTACTCATTCAACTAGTCAAGAGAATCACATTGATCATATGAGATCCATTTTTCTTATATGTAGGTTCTACAATATACGTTGGAATCCTCACTAGTGTATTTTTTCTATTGAATCAGGTAGACTCCTCGGCTTCATGGTTTCCAAAGATGGGATTAAGGTGGATCCCTTAAGAGTGAAAGATATTTTGGCTTTACCTCCTCCCCATGACCTAAACCAACTCCAAATTTTGCAAGGGAAGGCAAAATTTATACACCAATTCATCTGCAGCTATGCAAAGATCACGAAAGGATATATGTGATTACTGAAGAAGGGTGTCCCTTTCATTTGGGATGACCAAGCTCAATGATCATTTTATGTTCTCAAGCATGATTTGACACATACACCATTGTTACATCCCCCCAACTATATGAGAGATTATATCCTTTACTTGTTTGCCTCTACTTCCACTATTTCCATGGTGTTAGTTCAAGAGGATGAAGATGACTTAGAACATGTGGTCTACTACTTGAGTAAAAGCCTCATTGGCCCTGAACTTTGATATTCACATGTTGAGAAGTTGGATTTGGCAACGGTCATCTTTGTTCAAATATTTCACCATTACATCCTACTCCGCAAAACCATTGTTTATTCAAACCCCATGCATCATATTCTGACTCGTCAAGTACTGGGGGGGAAATACTATAGGTGGATCATAATTCTTCAAGAATTTGACCTCGAGTTTGCTAAATCGACATCAAAGAAATATTTGGTATTTGTTGAGTTAATATATGACTTTCCCCGTACCGATGTAGAAACTGAGCCCTCTGACTAATTTCCAGATGAGTCATTGTTCCTCATCAGTACCTTTGATCCTTGGTATGGAGACATTATGCTATATCTCCAGACCCAATGTTTTTAGCCTGACGTATCATGTGACAAGTGTCATCGCATTCAACATCATGATAAATATTATATTATCATTGGCGACACTCTCTATGTCATGGTATCAATACCGTTCTGCGAAGGTGTCTAACTCATGAAGATGTTTAACATTCTTTCAATGACTTTCAATCAATATTATGTGGAGGTCATATTTTTAGGATGGAAACAACTCAGAAAATACTACGTGCAAGGTACTTTTTGGCATCGATCTTTAAATACTATATTGAAGCCATTAAAAAATTCCCACCCTGTCAAATCTTCCAGAAGAAAGCACATACCCACCCTACTCCACTACATCCAATAGTTGTTGTTGGCCCATTTTCCAAATGGGGAATTGATTTTATGCAATGTAATCCTACCTCTGTTACGCACCCACTACCATAATCAAGTTTTCATTGATTTCTGCAGAATCAGAGCCCCCGAAATATCTACGGAGGCCTAGCGTAAGCTAACTCTCTCTCTCTCTCTCTCTCTCTCTCTCNGTGTTTTCATGTATACCAATGCAATGATTTTATTTTTCCAATGCAAAGAAGATTAGTGTCTTTAAATATTGGGTTGTGGAGTCTCAAAATTAAAGAGCTAGGTGAGCTACTTCCTTGGGGGTGTAATCCTTTTTAGTCCCCAAGGAAAGCTAAGCTAGCTAGGAAAAACCCTAGGAGGGTGTAAACCCTTTTACTCCTCCTAGTATTTCCTTATGAAACAAAAGTATTTCAAGAAAACTACAATGGACCTAGTGGGGTTGTATGCACTTATACTCCCCAAAATATTAAGCAAATTAACCTTGAAACCAAGAAAAGTATCAATAACAACAAAGATTTCTTACCCATTGCAAGAATTAACAAGATAAACCTCTTTTTAAGCAAGCAAATCCACCATAAAGAAAGAGATAGTCCTCCACTAGAGATAGTACATCATCCATCCATAGAATAGCCAAAGTAAAACCATTAAAACAGAGTAGCAACCAAGAGACAATGAGAAATTCCCAAATAATTTCAGCCAAGTATCCTCTCACAAGAGGAGAGTTATGTTATCAAATGAGATTCACACGATCTCTATTTATACAAAAACCTTATAACATAGTTTGTCCACTTAGCAAGGGTAAAACATAAGATAAGGGGTCAAAAACCCTTATATTACCCCTTGCATCAAATAATAATATTTAATTTTCACTTTAACACAATAGAAACCCTACAACTAAGATGATTTCACCCCTTTAGGGGACGTTTTGATCACTTGAGCAAGTCGTTGGAGAGGAAAATGGAGGTCGTTGGGGCTCCTTGAGCCTCCTCATAAATTTCTTGGGTCAATCCATGTCTCCTCCAGTGAAAATATGCCAAGTGTCAATGTGCAACAACTCCATCACTATCAAACCCCGTCAAGCATGACATCAACCCTCAAAATATGATGTTTTGCCTCTCCTAGGAAAGTCGTTTGGGTACTAGGGGCTGGATAAGATCCTCCATTATTCCATGTAATATTACAAAGGCATGTCTCTGTGATACGATGTGCGGGCTTACAACATCCAACCAATGGGAAGCCCAAGCTAGACTTGTTCTCCCAAAACTGGCCACCACGCAAGGTCTCGTAAAGCAAAAGGGTACGCCCTCCAAAGATGTCAAGTCAAAGATGTCATGACAAGTGTAAACCACATCTAATAAGCAAGGAACCTAAACATGTGCATCAAAACTACCTCATAAAATTAAACAAGTGCTCAAAAACCCTATACAATTGACCAAGTTTAAGTGTGGGAGGGGTGTCATAAAATTCCTATTGGGTAGATCAAATCCCTCAAGTAGGGGATGCTCCCAAGGATGGCCTTTCAAGGTTATGTAATGGATGATGAGGTGGAAATGGATTTAGACTTCATATTTCAATGAGTTTCATGACATACACGGGCTTGTATTATCTCATTTATGGGTGCCTTTGTAGAGGGTGTGTGGCACCTTCATTTGCGATGCACTTTTTACAAGCCCATATTCTTGCAATTCTTGATTTCTTTCATGTTTTAAGGATCAATTTGAAGGCCATTGTCCTGGCTTGGTGTCCAAATAATGACAGTGTCATTCACAAATACCTTGCGGAAATGAGAAGGTTGGCTCGTGATGAGATCCCCTTTCTCTCAGTTGTGTAACTGAGAGCCATTACCTTGGCTTGGTGACTAGATGATGATAATGTCATACCGCTAAATACTCATGATCATGATAGGTCGACTCGTGATGAGACCTCCCATCCTCCAACTAACCCCTTAAGAATTCACTATCATTTATTTTTTAGGTCCCCATTTTATTACATGGAAGTGTTTCATTTATTTCTCGAGGATTCCTGGGCAAAGCATCTGGAAGGTCTATATTTAGGATTTTATCTTTTTATCCAATAGAAATCCCCCTGGGCCTTCAAACCCTTCTTCCCATGAAATTAAGTACATGCCCTTCTTGGGTCACTAAATTCAAAGGGCCTAGAAGAAGACAATATGGTGGGAGTGTAATGAGCGGAAAGTGGTAATTATGTTTGGGAATGGTATGATAATCCCTCAAGGGACCCCCAATCACAAACCTTCCCCAAAGTTTATCCACTTAATAGGAAATTTGTGAGACTCACCAAGGTGAAACATGACCAAAATCATAATGTTTAAACATGCGTTATATAATAAAAATAAGCTCAAATACAACAGGTTTAAATGCCTTAAATATTAGGGTGATTACCTGCCACAATAACTGACTTGTACCACATGGATAAAGACCCATATTCCTTCTAAAATATAGTTGGTGTGTTGGATGCGGTGACAATGGATTAGAATGTGGTGATAGAGTGGGATTTTGTAGGTGCAAGTGGACATTGTCGGCCATGTGGTCTCTCGGTACTCCATATCTGCAACTTGAGGGCCTCGAGACATGATCTCCTTAGTTATCCCACAAAATGGGGATAAAAAGCATGAAAGAACATAAAGGGTTATGAGAAATAGGGTCATTTGTTATATGTGACAAATAAGGCAAGTCTAACATTGCAAAGAAAGGAAAAAACATATGAGTAAATGAATACTGGGAGGAAGATGAAGTTCTTGAAGTCACAGATGAACCATGCAGTCCCCCTATGTTTTTGTTGTCGAAGTGCTGCAGTGTTATAGAAGAGTAAGTTCCCCTAGGGATGGTGGCACTCCCAATATCATGGCTACTCCTAGGACTAGACATTCCCCCAAGGGTATTTCCCCCAGGGGTAAGTGTAGACCCAAAAGGAAATGTGTTCCCAAGACTAGTCCCAAGGAAGAATCCCTTAGTAGAAAATGTATGGATAAAGGGATAGCCTCCCCACTGTGAAAATTTTCCCACAAGGGATGTGCCCCTAGGGAAGGGTGTGATAACCCATGGGAAATTAAACACTCTTGACACATTACCTCCCACAGAATGACTAGGTACCGCTCCAAAACCGCTAGGAAAATTCCACCCAAAAGGTAAATTAGCACTCGACAACGATGAGCCACTCATAGGAATGGTGGAGACAAAATCACTAGGAAAGTTCCATCCAAAAGGTAAACTAGCACTTAACAACAACTAGCCACTCATAGAAATTGTGGAGGTGGAAGGGATTCCACTCCCCATGTTGAAACAAAGGCTCGGACCCCCACTTGAAAGAGATCCAGTTGTGGGCATTGAACGAATGGGATGGGCATGGGAATGCTAGGTAGACTAGTGGATGGAAAAGAGGACACGGTCGGTGTCCCTGAAATTGAGGGACTTGCAAAAATGGGCATAGATGGTGTATGTCCAATGGCGCTCGAGGATGGAAAAGTGAACATCACTAGGATTCCCTCAACCTGACTCGTGGATGGGATTGATGGCTCAACCACACTAGATGAAACACTTGTGCCCAACATGGTGTGAGGGTCGCTAAAAAAATAAAAAGGTTTAATAAAAAGTCCTTACCTGGATAAGTACTAGTGCATCTGGATTAGTCAAAGAGGGTTAAAGTTGGGTGGAGGAATTTCATTGAACACTTCCACTTCAACCAGATCAGTCTCCTCAAAAAAAATATGGGACTCTTAAAATTCATGGTCACCTATCTTGTGCCACTTGATATGTGGTTGGACCTTTGTGATGGGATATAGTCCTTGTAATCAAAAGAACCAACAGAATGATTCAACCACAGTGAAAATAATATGTGCAAATCAAAACACAATTCAACCTAAGGTCGACATAGACTCAAAACAAAAAATCACATCCCTAACAAATCTAG
>JZKD02S0171805.1:203629-229949 GCA_000966675.3 Picea glauca | reverse complement strand
GTATGAACTGCAGAGGCTTGTGATCAGTGTGGATGATTATCTCCTTTCCCAAAATGTAATGTTTCCATTGACGATGGGATTGTATAATGGAATACATTTCCTTGTCATAGGTGGGTTGGATGAATCCATAATGGAAATTCTTAGCACAGAAGAGTTACCTTGGGGCGATCACCACCATCGATCATCTTTTCTCCCAATTTTGGATGTGATAGAGGACGAGATTAAATCCATATTTCCATCTGATATTTTTAGTAACCCTTAATCTTCGATACTTACTCAGGATACTATTTTTGACGGAAATTTAGGGAATATCACGCAAACCATTCACGTTGATATATCTGAAAAATATGGTGTCACGGAAAACATACAATTAGATGTGAATTTTTCACCTGAAGAAATTCAAGCTTACACAACCTTATTTAATGAATTCCACAATGTTTTTGCTTGGAGCTACGAATAAATGTTAGGGATCGATACTTCAATCATAGTGCATGAAATCAAACTTTACCCTGGAGCTAAACTTGTACGACAAAAGCTTCACCCAATGCATCCTAGAAAAACTATGAAAATTAAGGAAGAAGTAGAAAAAATATTAAAAGTTGGTTTCATTTATCCTGTACCTCTGACCGAATGGGTTTCTAACATCATTCCAGTCATGAAAAAACAAGGGACAATTAGAGTTTGTGTCAACTATAGGGATCTCAATAAGGCTTGTCCTAAGGATAATTACCCTACTCCTTTAATTGACCAAATCATCAAAAATTGTGTCGAAATCCTAATCTTTTCATTCATGGATGGATTCTCAGGCTACAACCAAATCGATATTCTCCCCTCTGATCAACATAAAACAACTTTCATCTTTCCATGGGGAACCTTTTCATATAACAAGTTTCCCTTTGGCCTTAAAAATGTTGGAGCTACCTTCCAGCGGTCTATGTCGTATGCTTTCCACGATATTAAGAACATTGTTGAACCTTACCTCGATGACTTGCCTACTCATCCAACTCGTCAAGAGAATCACATTGATCATATGAGATCCATTTTTCTTATATGTAGGTTCTACAATATACGTTGGAATCCTCACAAGTGTATTTTTTCTATCGAATCAGGTAGACTCCTCGGCTTCATGGTTTCCAAAGATGGGATTAAGGTGGATCCCTTAAGAGTGAAAGATATTTTGGCTTTACCTCCTCCCCATGACCTAAACCAACTCCAAATTTTGTAGGGGAAGGCAAAATTTCTACACCAATTCATCTGTAACTATGCAAAGATCACGAAAGGATATATGTGATTACTGAAGAAGGGTGTCCCTTTCATTTGGGATGACCAAGCTCAATGATCATTTTATGTTCTCAAGCATGCTTTGACACATACACCATTGTTACATCCCCCCAACTATATGAGAGATTATATCCTTTACTTGTTTGCCTCTACTTCCACTACTTCCATGGTGTTAGTTCAAGAGGATGAAGACAACTTAGAACATGTGGTCTACTACTTGAGTAAAAGACTCATTGGCCCTGAACTTTGATATTCACATGTTGAGAAGTTGGCTTTGGCAACGATCATCTTTGTTCAAATATTTCACCATTACATCCTACTCCGCAAAACCATTGTTTATTCAAACCCCATGCATCATATTATGACTCGTCAATTACTGGGGGGGAAATACTATAGGTGGATCATAATTCTTCAAGAATTCGACCTCGAGTTTGCTAAATCAACATCAAAGAAATATTTGGTATTTGTTGAGTTAATATATGACTTTCCCCGTACCGATGTAGAAACCGAGCCCTCTGACTAATTTCCAGATGAGTCATTGTTCCTCATCAGTACCTTTGATCCTTGGTATGGAGACATTATGCTATATCTCTAGACCCAATGTTTTTATCCTGACGTATCATGTGACAAGTGTCGTTGCATTGGACATCATGACAAATATTATATTATCATTGGCGACACTCTCTATGTCATGGTATCAATACCGTTCTGCGAAGGTGTCTAACTCATGAAGATGTTTAACGTTCTTTCAATGAATTTCACTCAATATTATGTGGCGGTCATATTTTTAGGATGGAAACAACTCAGAAAATACTACGTGCAGGGTACTTTTGGGCATTGATCTTTAAATACTATATTGAAGCCATTAAAAAATTCCCACCCTGTCAAATCTTCCAGAAGAAATCACATACCCACCCTACTCCACTACATCCAATAGTTGTTGTTGGCCCATTTTCCAAACGGGGCATTGATTTTATGCAATGTAATCCTACCTTTGTTACGCACCCACTACCATAATCAAGTTTTCATTGATTTCTGCAGAATCAGAGCCCCTGAAATATCTACAGAGGCCTAGCGTAAGCTAAATCTCTCTCTCTGCTCCCATGTCATCACGGGTCAGGATCACATGTCAAATAATCATGGCGCTTCTTGTATTTCATGCCTTGACGCTACAGGAATGTCGAATCGTTCGACTCTGCAACCGCCAAACCCCGACAGGGCTAGTGACTGGCCAATAGGGACGAATCCCAACATGGTTAGTGAATGGCCATTAGGAACGACCCTGTCGTGCGGTTGAGTGGAGTACAGGTGGCGAGAGGGGAAACACGACCCAGAGGGAGACGTGACAGGAGGCGGGTCCCACTTCACACGCCACACCATTCCGGACCCCCCCCATTAAAGGCAGAATGGCAAGGGGGGTCCGAAATTTGCCTGAACGTCATTGATCAAGGCGAATTAATCCTGACCGTTCAAGAGTTGCACGTTTGATTCCAGACCCCCCCCTCATCGCTAAAGGAAGAAAAACAAGGGGGCTCCGAAATGAAGCCTCAGCCATAGATCTGGGTGGGTGGACTCTGGTCATCCAGATCTGCTCGCCACTTACCCTAATGCGCATTCACGCCCCAACTTAAAGCTGGTGTCTCTTCCTCACATCTCATGGTCATCCCAGACCCTAGATCCTTCGAGAGGATCCTGTCCATTCATCAGAGCTTAACCATATGTTAACATATTGATATTTATAAGTCTGGATTTTGGGGTTTGAGATCACAAGGGAACATGCCCTTCGGTATCCCGAGTGCCGAAACGCCGAAGTGCCAAACAAGCCTAAATCGGTGATTAGCCCCTTGGGTTATGCCTTGGTCGATATGAACTCTTCCCATATGACCACAGTCTCTCTTCCGTTGGGATTTGTCAAGGTGAGAGCCCGAACTATTGTCAACAGGACTCCCAAATCCCCGATCCCCAATTTCCCGAAACGGGTAATCTCTCGACACGTAGCTTCCAGGAATCGGTCGGTCTACGACTGCTTCGGCGTTTCCACCATGGAACATCCTGATCTCTCGTCACCAAAAATCCTGAGTTCTCGTTTCTCGATTTCCCGAAATGGGAAATCTCACGACACATGGCCTCATTTAATCGGACGAACCGAATCTACTTCAGGGTTTCTACCATGGAATGCCCCGATATTTTGTCACCAGAACTCCCGAGTTCTCGAAGTGGAAAATCTCTTAACATGTGGCCTCTGTTATTCGGATGGTCCAGATCTATTTCGGGGCTTTCGCCCCTATTCACTGGGGGTTTATCCCTCGGGTATCTCCTGACAGATCCAACGACTGTCGGGTTTTCCAGCCGAGATCTGTTGACTCAGACAGGTTCCTAACTTGTGTTCTCTCCCACGACTTCTTGGACGTGGAAAGATCAATGGTCTGGATTCTCTCATGGACCTTGGGGATCTACAGTCCTGATCTCTTCACTACCCACGAAGACACAAAAAGTCACAGGGGTAAGGCACTTAACATCCTACTTTCTCCTACCAAATCTAACGGTCATGAGTGACCACAGATTTCCCGACGGGATCTCGTCCTTCGATCAACACCTATCAAGGTTAAGGTACTTAACTTTCCAGCTTCTTCTTATCTGACGGTCGTGAGTGACCACAGATCTCCCGACGGGATCTCATCCTTCGATTCGATACTTATCAGGGATTTCTTAAGGCATTGCACCTTCACGTCCTCCTTCCAGGTTCTTGATTGGATTTTCAAGAAGGGTATCTCTATGGGGAGGTTTACCCAAGGTACTATCTGAGGCAGATAAGGGTATCTCTCTCTCGAGAACCAGGCGTGAAGTCTGAATTAGATCAGTATGCATATAAATAACGATTTAAGAGAACATAAGCCATATGTACTCTTTCCATTATAAACATACAACTACCAGTACTGATCAAAACATCATACAAACATTCTTATACTGAAATTATTCACAATATCACAGCTTATGAGCATAATTGTCAGAATACATATATTTCAAGATGCCAAAGGAAAAACACTTATCAGAAAGTAACACTAGGGGTTATACAATTGCTGAGAGGGGTGCTTGTTTCCACCCAACCGTAGGCTCAGCGACTCCTAGCGAATTTACCACTAGCCACCCCCGAGCTGAGACCACGATGCTGTGAGACTGCGTCTCTATTTTCCAGTGGCCAGAAGTGAATGTTACTCTCCTTCCTCTCTTCTATCACTCACTTTGCATATCGCTAGAGTTCTCTTTCTCCCCTCGTGTCCCCTTCCCAATCACTTCTTCCCCATGCCTTATCCTCTTGTGAGGTTGCGTGTGGCATGATTTCCCTCGCGTTGGTTAGGCATGACGACTCTACGGATGGGCGGTTTACCTCCCCATCCCTCATTAATTCCTGAGGATCCATCTACCTACCAGCCTGCGAGACATTTAATTCGGGGCCAACGAGCCACTTTTGGTTCTTCGGGCCAATGAAGTCCAAATACAATATTGATTTTCGGTGGAAGTTAATGCCACCTTTCCAGGTGCCTTCCACCGCCTTTTTTTAGCCATCGTGGTCTCTTTTTCAGCATATCCCCTCTCAGCAATCCTGCAATATAAATTCATAGTAGTATTCACATTCATCGACCTTTTCCACAAGGTCCATTCACATCACACATTCTCATTTTTGAGCTTGCCACAGTTCTTGGCCAGTCCAGTTATTTTTACAAACTGGGGGAAACATGGTGTTACAATTCCCTCTCCCTTAAAGGAACATCGTCCTCGATGTTCTTATCTATTAACATGAATTTCATGTACAAAAGTAAACAAAATTAGATATGCCTGTCTCATGGCATCCTCCATTTCCCATGTAGCCTCATCTGGGCCAAAATGTCTCCACTGCACCTTGACCTGTGCAATGGTTCGGTTCTGGAGTAGGGTTTCCTTTTTGTCCAATATGCATTGGGGTTCTGGTAGAAATTCTCCCTCCGGTTCCACTTGGATCAAAGATCAGTCAATTATATGATTAGCATCATGTACATATTTCTTCAATAATGAAACATGGAAAACATTATGTTCTTTTACTGTGGGAGGAAGTGTTAGCCGATAGGCTACAAGTCCCACTCTATCTAGAAACTCAAAGGGTCCACAATACCGCGGTACCAGATTGGCACACACTCCCATTTTCAGGGAACTCTTCCTGGTGTTGGATCCGCCCTTGTTTTTTAACCCATCACAATTTTCATTTTTGATACTTGAAATTTAAAGATGGCCTTATTTCCCCCCCGAGATTTTAAAAACTCTGCAACCTTGTCACGTGAGCAACAATGATTTTCTACTCTCGAAACAAGTCTACTTTCGTAAGAATGTTCGCTCTTTTTGTTCTACTTCGGGATCTCGCAAGTTGGATACTATAATCCATCAGTTCACACGTCCCGAGTCACGAAAGGGCGAAGTCGTTTTAAATTTTCACTCAAGACAGTAACCAGGGTAGAATCTTTTAACTCATGATTAGATGTCGTCGGGGTTTCACGCCTCGGCATTCGCCAAGTCTGAGTTTTTATTTTCAAAGCCCTGAGAGCCGAGAACGCGAAGTCCTATCCAGATAACCCATGTCAAGGATCAAAGGTAAAAGCTAACTATGATAAATGTCGTTCTCGGCATTTCGCCACTCGGCACTAACTTTTTCAAAAGGCACGATGTAATTATAACATGATTAATTAATCGACTAATCCAAGATTTTCTTCCCCTTAATTGAGTCTTAATTATCACCATCTCGTGGTTTCTCCACTCGGCATACTAATCTCCTAAAAACTTCGAAGTTCCGAGTTGCGATACGGCGAATAAAACGATTATAAAATTAATTATGCCTCAAATTGTGATTACCTTTAATTAAACCAAACTCAGTCCTCGCGGTCTCGGAGTTGGAAACTCAAAATGTTAACAGAAAATTTACGAGATAACGAATAGCGAGAAATTTATTAACATGGGCAGATTTGGATTAATTAAGTTTAATCAAGACTTATCCCGAGTTTCGATGCTTGTACGATTCTCGAAGGAGAATTTTCACTCCATACGCCAACTGACTTTTAAACCGCCAAAATTTATGACATTAATGGGAAAATAGGGTAAATCTATGTGTAAGATCGGATTTTTACGGCATAAATTTATTTCTAATTTCAAATTGACAGGCTTGTTTTGAAAGGTATTGTTTTTTCAAATATATGAAAGAGCTGCGTTTCATTATGCATTTTTCATAGCACGCGGAGCTCATCACTTCTGAGTAAACTAAAATTCTGTATGTATACGCAAATCTGTCGCAGAAGATCTAAAACGCAAGCTTCAGCTATGGCTCCGCGGAAAGCAACAAAGGAGAATGTTGAGGTCGCAGGACAAGGCTCGGATAACGTCTCCAATACTTCGCTCCGAAGTGTCAATTCAGTCCCAAACTGGTCATTTGTTTTAGACATTTTGCAGTCACAATTGGTAGATTATTCAGACGACTCCGACGGAAATGAAAAAGATGATCTCAACACCAAATATAAGATAGTCGTCCAATCCAGTATGCATAGAGTAGTAGCCAGACCACGGTTGCTCCCATATTATGACATGATCCGATGGGTGTTGGATCATGTAGACATACCAACCAGGACTATCATGAACATGCAACGAGTCACTGTCGGGACTTTTAGGCCAGAGCATATGCAAACCATGTATAAGCTCCCGACGACGTCTGACTACACATACGACGCCGAGTTCCTGGAGGAATTCAAAGAAAAGGAGTGCATCTAGTATGATAAAACCATGCCAGGTTTGATAAAGGATTGGGTTTCGCACGCCGCGAAGTTCAGGGTGAATGACCAAGGTGTTTATTCAATCGCCTCGTTGGAGCCACAGTATAAATATGTGGCCATGATGACATGTCAGCTATATGGGAGAGAGGACAGATCACATTTTCTCCTTGCATGGGTGCCTCTAATGTTTCGGGCCGCAGAAGGTTTCTCTTTTAATTGGGCAAAGATACTTTCAGATAGTTTGGCCAACTGGGTCACAGAGTACCGAGAGCAGAAAGAAAATGGGAGGCCATCCTCATTCTTCATGTCCGCATATATTATGGATGCAATATGTTCCATGACACCTTTCCCATTGATGAGCTGGAGTTGGACTCCATCCCAAGAGAAACCCATACATGTATATCATGACAAACTATGGGAGAAGAAAACAGAAAAGTTCACATATGAAATTTTTAACTGGGTGATGGTGCCCCTGCATATCACCATTTTTGGGCACCCACCACCTCGTATCTCGGACAACATTGCAACAAATCTGAGTGGCATAGTGGATTGGTACGTGGAGGCAGAGTTTTCGTATTTCAGATTTTTTGGGGCTTCTGTTCCCCCTCATGTGTTGCCATTGTTCATTCCTGACAAGCTGGCTTGTCGAGAGGTCGCCCGATAGACGGTAATTGGCAGGGTGAGTAAATAACTCAAAGGGTACTCAAAGAAGGTATGGCCTTCTTTTCCCATTCAACTGAATTCTTATTCTTTGTTAGATTTCAGGCATGCCAAAGCCGAGGCTGCAGCCCTAGAAGACCTAAGTTTGGTCTCCATCAAATATAAGAAACATGATCCACAGAGGGTTGTGAGAAACCATTTAGCTAATTGTGGGCTCAAGAGATTTGAGCATGAAAATTCACCCTCAGATGACATTTTCCGAGGGGCGAGGTCTTATGAAGAAGTGCTAGCCCGGATCCAATCCTTAGCACCCGAAGACACAACCTCTGTATTGAGATTCCAGGAACATAGACGAAGCTGTCTCCCCGCTGTGTTGGGAGGTTTGGGTGTTTCTGAGACGAAACAGAAGGATGCTGAAGGTTCTGAAGACACAATTCCTGACCTTGGAAAACACCAGGAGGGGGAACAAGCAAGGAATCCTGAAGCAGAGGTAAAGACTCCGGACCCGCCAAGGAAACAAAATCCGGAGACTGAAGTAAAAACTCAGGACCCGCCATGGAAACAAAAGCTGGAGACTGAAACAAAGACTCTAGGACCGCCAAAGAAGCAGAATCTTGTCGATACTCCAAGAGAATCGAAAAAACAAATCGGAGAACCCATCACCTCGGTCACACCCTTGCAGTCGGCACAGGGAAATGTCAGCAAGGGATGGATATTTAATGAAGAATTGAGGCCCATAAGAGCAGAAGAACTCCCTCCAAATGAGTTCTTCTTTGATAAAAAGAGGAAGGCGGTAGTGAAAAGAGAGTTCTATCAAGAAGGAGGGTCTACTGCAAAAAAATATAAAATCATGACCGATGGAAAAGATAAGAAAAATGACCAACTCGCCACTAAAATCGCAGGAACATTGGGAGCGTATGCTTCGGCAAATCAATTATCAGTTGGGCTTTTGAAGAACCAACTAAAAAGGAAGAATCTCCTAATCAGGACCCTCAAGGATAGATTAGTTACAGCCGTGGAGAACGCTAAAGGTCAGGCTAGCATGGAAATAGAACAGGCCAGAGTGGCCGACAAAAATGAAATAGAGGTGCTCAAGACCAAGCTTGAGCAAGCACAGTTGGTGGTCTGAGATGGTCGAGCGCAAGTGAGCAAACAAAGAAGTCTCATTGAACAATTGCAGGCTTGGGTAGATATCACCGAGAGCAGAGCGATAGACATCGGGATATTTAAATCCCAAGCTAGTGAGATTCAAAGCAAAATATTTTTGGCACAACAGAATTTGCTCGCCAGGATAGGAGAGATCCAGGAAAATTGTCTGTTGGTAAATCAAGTTTCCAAGAACCTGACTGCCAGAGAAAGGGATGCAGGAGCGACTCGGGTCTCCTTCCAGGAAGCGGCGATAGCCACAAATAAAAGAGTTTCCGCAGGTGTTACCGGGCTCTCCATCCCAGAAAAAACCATAGGTAATATACTGTTGAAGGATTGGGAGCACAACATTTCCCTGGGCAAGGAGCAAGCTCAAAAGGTAATCAATTCTTTGGAAGAATATTTTAATTCCATAGACGGTGAGATGTTGGGTATGGACAGTGGAGGCGATGCAGAAGCATTGATGCAAATGAATGTGGAATAGATTTCACTTGATCTGAAAGAGAAAGATGAGAGAGATTTAGCGGATATCTCTCGGATAGATATGGTAGACATGGCCCAAGTTGATAAGCACATGATCAAACCCAGTGTGCAACTAAGTGCCCTCGACATCATCGGTGCACAAATGGAGGACAACCTACAACAGTTAGCCCGAGAATGTTACTTCGTCGAGGCTAGATGTCAAGTAGAGCCTTCACAGCTCGTATCCCAGCTTGTGGAAAGATGTATCGCCTGCACCAAGTCCACGCGAAGACGAGCACCTGGCACTAAGTGACGACAGAGTAGGGGAAATGGAGCGATTGCTCTCCCCTCTGTCATAACTGAAATTTTGCGACTATTGAGGTTCTACCTGCTTTGTAAAAATTGTATAAATATACCCCAGAGAGAAATAAACGGGGCTGGACCCTTTTTGAGATTTTGTAAGAGAGTTTTTACATTGATATTTAATACAAGCAGATCCGAGATTCTCAATTCCGTCACTACTGTATTACAAGTTTTCTTTCTTGTTCCTCATTTTTTCAATTTCAATTCATATTCGTAATTGATGTGCTTCGTTATAATTTAGTACGAACACTACTATAACGAATAAATTTGGGTTTTATGTAGTTTTTTATTGTCTTTCCTCTGCACCAACTATCAACGGTGTAAGACCAATCTGCAGTTTCATAATTCTACATGTATTTTTTGTTACATCGGTTATTTTCTTACATATTTTCCTCTCCCGTTTACTTCGTGATATTTTCCCCTGGTAGGAACCTGACACCGTAAACGGCTCAATGTTTTCTCCCATCTCGCCCCTTTTATTTAAATATAATACAGTTACGGGAACGAGCCTTAGATTCGCATCCGTATTCTAATTCTGCAACCGTAAGTTCCCTTTTACAAGACTAAATTGAGACAACACTTAACCTCTCTTAAAGTTTTTTCCTACCTGCGTTGTTCCCCCATGACAGTTCCTGTACCAACTCAACCTAATGTTTAACCCAGACTATTGAACCAAACACACATCTCTTTAAACCTCTTCAACACCATCCTTAAAACGACAACTAACCGGGCCGAACTTGAACAAGCATGGGCAGCCATTGAACGAGACATAACTATCCAGGAGCAGTTTGAAGCCATACAACGCCAAGAAAGAAATCTCCCTTAGCTTTCTTCTCCGAGGGTTGACATTTCTCCCTTCTCCATCTTCTAACCACTTTTGGATGCCTTGACACTGTACTTTTGAGCCTTAAGTACAGACTCAGGAACAACATCTTTCTGGCGTCGTTTCCGGGGAGCGAAGTTACAAAATCTTTTTCCCTGGGAAAACGACATTTGTTTTTCGTTGAAAGTGCTATCCTTTGATGGTGAACAAAAAGTACACACCTTTTAAGGCTTTTTATCTTTCACTTGGCGACTCCATGAAGAAATAAACTGGCATTCGTTCGAAGGAATACCAGACAAAACTCGGATGGTGAGCAGATTACGCCCGTTACCGATCCCGAAAAAATTCTAAAGGCGAGAGGCTCTTTTAAGCCTACCGCTGCTGTTTACCAACTTGAAATCCCATCAACAAAGGCTGAGATTCCTTCCAAACCCTCAACTTCTCTCAGTCCTCGCGTTCCTTATCCTTCCTCACCAGACTTTCCTCTTCGCAAAGAAAATAAAGATTCCCTTTTCATTTTACAAAACCCCCTGTATAACTCCCCACAGACAACGATGGCAGCTGCCGGAGGAGGAGGTGGAGGGTTTATAGGAGGAGGCAGAGGGTTTATAAGAGGAGGAGGGGTAGGAGGGGGAGGAGTCCCTCTAGGAGGGGGTGGAGGTGTCCCTCTAGGAGGAGGTGGAGGTCAAGGGCCTGCTCCCCCTCCCAGAGTTTTTGCGAAAGTCGCAGCCCGATACACTCCTTTAGTATTGCCCGTCCCTACATGACCTTCCTGGAAAACTACATAAAGAATTTACCGAAATTCACCGGGGAGGGAGATCTGACCGCTGCTGAACATATTAATTTCTTCGACCAATTCGTAGATATCTTCGGTATTGAGCACGAGGATGTATATTCGAGACTCCTTGTCCAAAATTTTGAAGGTCAGGTCCGAAATTGGTTTCGGAGCCTACCCGCAGCTTCTATCCCATCATATGATGCTTTGGAAGATGATTTCCTCAGACAATGGGGAGAGCGAAAAGACCATCTCTATTATCTAACCAAATTTGGGTCTTTGAAGAAAAAGAACTCAGAAACAATCATGGAATTCATTCTGAGATTCAACAAACTGTACAATAAAATCCCAGCTGAAGTCAAACCATCTCAACCCGCGGCCAAAGTGACCTTCGCTGGAGCTTTCGAGCCAGATTTTGCACTACTTTTGTGAGAGCGAAGAGGAGACACCTTAAACCGTATGAAGGACGATGCAGTAGAGATAGAATCTAATATGATGGCTTCAGGTAAACTTAAGGCTAGAGTAGATACTGGAAATCGAGAGACCAAGCGCTTTAGAGAACAAGCTGGCCCTTCAGGGTCCAATAGATCCTCATACGATAGGGTGGACGATATGGCTAGAGTGATTAAAGAGGTTTCAAATAAATAACCTGGATGGAACTTGAACAGGCCAAGACTGACTCTTACCCCAAAAAATATTTCAGGAAAATTCAAAACCCTCCTAATCAACAAAGACAAATAAAAAAGGAGGATCAAAAAATACAAGCTCCCTTGAAGAACGAAAATTTTATAGGAGCCAACGATTTTCAAGACTTCGAGGATTCAGATAATGATGTCACAAACTTTGGTGATCACTGTAGTCAACCATATCTGACCCGCGAAGACTATGAAAAGTCTCTCAATACGCCGAAGCCGTAAAATGAGAGTGAGGAGGGTGATCACACTGAGACCTGTGAATCTAAATCAGAGACTGAGATAATGATGGATGATTTTCAACCAAAGTACAATCTAAGATCTAATAATAAGCCCACCTCCACGACTCAACCCAAGAAAATCCTTCAAAGAGGCCAAGCTTATGAACCTCCTTTGGACGAGACCCCATTACCCAACAACAAAACTAGGAAAGTAAGCACTCAAGAGTCTGAGGTGGAAAAAGTTGGAACTCAAACACAGCCAACTGAACCCGTAAATAAAGCTACGTCTTCAACTAGGACCATGAATGATAAATCTGTCCAGACAAATAAGTCAGAAAAGAAGAATTTGGAAGTCTCAACCGAAGAATCAGACAGGGTGAGCGGAGATTTTAGTTTTGAAAACGAGTTAAACAAAATTAAGATACCAATCCCTTTGGTGGAATTAGCGAAAAACCCCATTTATCACAAACAAATTACCAAAATGATAGGTGTCTCTGAGATAGAAAGTCAGTCCGATGTCATAAAATTGGAAGATGATAGACCTAACATCACTTTCGGTCCCCATTTCGAAGGGTCCAAAGACAACATCGCTCCCTTTTATATCACCCTGAACGTATATGACCAGTTGCTGCATAATTGTATGTTAGACTCTAGAGCTTCCCATAATGTTATGCCCAAAATTATAATGGAGAAGCTGGGTCTCCAGATCACAAGACCTTATGGGAATCTGTACTCTTTTGATTCGAGGAAAGTTAAATGCATGGGGATGATAAAGGATCTGGTAGTTACCCTGGCGTAGGTCCCGGTTAAGAGTATCCTGATGGATGTGGTTATCACCGATATTCCCCCTAAGTATGGCATGTTGTTATCTAGGTCATGGGGAGCGAAGCTGGGGGGTTCTCTTCAGTTAGACATGACTTATGCCACAATCCCTGTGTTCGGTGGTCATTTCACTCGTTTATACAGAGAAACAAGATTAGCATATACGGTCAGTGACCCTCAAAACCCGCACAACTTCCCTATTTACATTGCAAACCAAGATCTGGGAAATTGCATCTTGTCTTTTGATGATGGGCTGGATGGTTGCCTGGAGGAAATCGATACAAAGAGAGAAGAGTCAGACCCCATGACAGAAGAGCTGTGTAATACTGGTGTTTGGAAAATGTATTTTGACGGTGCTTCGTCTTCTGAAGGGGCAGGTGTTGGAATACTTTTGGTGGCACCTGAAGGTAAGTTCATTGTTCCTTTCTCCTATCGTTTGCAGTGGGAAATAGATTACACTAATAACGTATGCGAGTATGAAGCATTGATCTTAGGATTAGAGGCTGCCAAAAGGATCAATATAAAAAACTTGGAGGTATATGGTGATGCAGAATTAATAGTAAAACAAGTAAACCGACAGTACCTGGCCAGACATCCCATACTAAGAGCATATAGAAATTGTGTTTGGGATCTCATGGAATTTTTTTTCTCATCCGTGAATATCCATTTTATCCCTCACACAGAGAATCTACATGCTGATGCATTGGCAAAGGCAGCTTCAACCTTCTCTCCTCCCACGACCTTCAAACTAAAGTACCACATTGAAATCAGATACAAACCCTCCATACCAGACAATATTCGACACTGGCAAGTCTTCGAAAACAATGAACAAATTAAGAAATTCCTTACAGCAGTAGGCGAATTCTCTGAAACTCACGCTGACCAAGAAAATCAGAATGATTCTATGTGGATCATGCAAGAAGGAGAGGAACCTGAAATCTTCCGAGAGAAAATTGCGGATCATCGTATGCTGGTCCTTAAAAGCAATCAGATTCCCAAAGGATTGATTCCTTTAGAAATACTTTTTGATCAGAACGATGTACCTGTAAAGTCCACTTTGCAGCCCCAACCAGAAGAAGTGGAGGAATGTGATTTAGGAACCGAAAAGGAACCCCGGATGGTAAAGATATCGAAGTTCCTCCCTCCCAAAGTGAAAGATAAGTATAAAGACTTACTCAGACAATACAAAGATGTCTTCACATGGTCCTATGATGAATTGAAAACGTATGACACTTCCATTATTGATCACAAGATACCCTTGAAGCCTGGGGTCAAACTGTTTAGGCAAAAGCTTAGGCAAATTAACCCCATTCTGTTAACCGTGATAGAAAAGGAAGTTAAAAAACTCTTGAACGCAAAAATAATCGTGCCTCTGAGATACTCGGACTGGGTCACTAACCTAGTCCCAGTTAGGAAAAAGAACGGGGAAATCAGATTGTGTGTGGATTTACGAAACTTAAACAAGTCATCTCTCAAAGATAACTACCCGCTGCCCAAGATGGACCACGTTTTAGAAAAGGTTGTTGGAGCTAATCGAATGTCTATGATAGATGGTTTCTCTGGTTATAATCAGATCGCTATGAATGAACAAGATAGGGAAAAAACTGCTTTCACCACACCCTGGGGTACTTTCATGTATGATAAAATGCCTTTTGGTTTGATGAATGCAGGGGCCACTTTCCAGCGAGCTATGGACATCGCTTTCGTAGGAGAAAGGGACAAGTTCGTAGTTATTTACCTTGATGATCTGACGGTTTTTTCTAAAACTGATGAAGAACATTTGATGCATCTAAGACAGACGTTCGAAAAGTGCCGCAGGTTTGGTTTATCCCTTAACCCAAAGAAATCACATTTCGCTATGCGGGAAGGTAAGCTTCTGGGCCATGTCGTATCTAAGGAAGGAATCAGGATTGATCCTAAGAGGATTGAAGCGATCGATACTATCACTATCCCTAGAAATATAAAAGAAATTCAATCATTCTTAGGAAAGATAAATTTTCTACGAAGGTTCATTCCCAATTTCGCTGAGATTGTCAAACTGATTACAGGAATGCTGAAGAAGGACAGCGGGGTAAATTGGACCACCGAGGCTAGGGCATCATTCGTGCATATTAAAAAATTTATAAGCGAGGAACCTGTGTTAGCAAGTCCAGATTATCTGAAAGATTTTCTCATCTTCTCTTTTTCTTCTGAACATACCATCGCCGTGGTACTCTTGCAGAAGAATGAAGAGGGGTTTGAACAACAGATAGCATTTTTTAGGAAAAGCCTCAGAGACGCAGAACTGAAATATGACATAATAGAAAAACAAGCATATGCAATGGTAAAAGCATTGAAATCATTTAGAAATTATGTGCTACATTAAAAAATAATCGCGTATGTGCCTACCAGTTCTGTAAAAGACATATTGGTACAGCCGGACAGTGACAGAAAATGAGGGCGATGGCTCGCTAAAATACAAGAATTTGATCTGGAAGTCAAGCCGACTAAATTGATAAAGGGGCAGGGTCTGGCCAAACTCTTGGCTGAGTTGAATCTTAGAGCTCTTGATATTAATTGCCTGCAAGAAGAAGACGAAGACACACACCTGCATGAGCCAGATGACCAAACAAATCCAAGTAAGGTCGAGGAAAAGTTCATATCGTCAGGCTAGTATAAAGACATAGTGTTCTACTTGTTAAACCTGAAATGCCCAAATGAATTATCACCAGCCAAGTGCAAAACTTTAAAACTCCATGCTGTAAAATATTGCATTGCCGAAAATCAGCTATACTGGAAGGATCCACTCGGGTTCCTGCTAGTCTGTTTGGTTGAGTCAGAAACTCCACGGGTTATAGAGGAATTTCATGAAGGAGTCTGTGTGGGACACCATGCATGGAGAGCCACAACCTATAAGATTTTGAGGGCTGGGTACTATTGGCCAAAATTATTTTCAGACGTCAATGCCAAAGTACGTGCGTGCAACCCTTGTCAAATATTCGCTGGTAAATAGAAACTCCCTGCACTGCCACTCGTTCCAGTCAAAACTGAAGCTCCATTTCAACAATGGGGTCTAGACTTCATAGGGGAAATTAATCCTCATTCCAATGCTCAACATAAGTGGATCTTAACAACTATGGATTATTTTACTAAGTGGGTGGAAGCCATTCCAACCAAAAGGGCAACAGACTCGGTGGTGATCGATTTCTTGGAAAACAATATCTTGTCAAGATTCGGGTGTCCACGAAAGATAGTTACCGATAATGCCCGAGCCTTCAAATCTATGGCTATGATCAACTTCTGTCAGAAGTATAATATCATTCTCCACCATTCCACTGCATATTACCCCCAGGGGAACGGATTGGCCGAATCATCTAACAAAAGACTGGTGAACATAATCAAGAAAGTACTGGATGAAAATAAAAGGTCTTGGCATGTGCACTTGAAATACGCATTATGGGCAAACCACATCAACACTAAAAGGTCCATTGGAATTTCGCCATTTCAAATGGTCTATGGGACAGAGGTAGTCCTACCTATAAACCTAGCGCTGCCAGTGATGAAGTTATGGCAGGATCAAAATGAAGAGCCCAATCATGTAACCAGGAGAATTAACCAGCTGATTGAGGTTCAACAACATAGGGTTGAAGTCGATGAAAAAATGTAGAAGTACCAGGATGAGATGAAAGCATTGTTCGATCTCAAGGCAAAAGATAGGGAATTCCTTCTAGGTGACTTAGTACTAAGATGGGATGCAAGAAAAGAGGAAGCTGCGAAGCATGGTAAATTTGACCACCTCTGGTATGGGCCATTCAGGGTCTCCGCTCCGGAGGGAAAAAATTCCTTCCTATTGGAAAACATCGATGGAGAAGTCCTCAGGGCCCCTGTCAATGGGCGATATCTGAAACATTACATGACATAAAAGTCGCCATTTTTTCAAAAAAATAAAAAATAAAAATAAAATAAAAAATAAAATAAAAAGAATTTAAAATAAAATTTGTGTACATACATGCATTTTTATTACCCTTTGGACTTTCTGTTTTCTTCTGTTCATATTTTTTAGACATATTTCGAATAAAGTTCGTGTTTTCTTTTTACAGGATTCAATTGCTTGCAAAGCTAGCAAGAAGAGTAATTCACAAGGCGGTGTCAGGAATAAATCGGCATGAAACAGGTGATATCTAAAAGTAGCTTCATAGTGCACAAAGAAAGTGAAAAGAAAAGGTAAAGGTGAGCTTTCTCAATACACATGTTATGAAAGACTGTTAAAGTAAACCAAGGTGACGTCATTCAAACTACAATATCGGCTAAAGTGTTAGATAACAAGATTATTGCGTGGCTTGGTAACCTTTGATTTAAAATGATTTGAATGATACAATAAAACTAAGAACAGTCAGTCAAAAGTAACCGTCCCCAAAGACATCTACAAGAGCCAGTCTTGAACTGTTTTGACCTTCTGTATTTTCAATCAATAAATCGCTGCCCTGTATCTTGCCTGTTTTTGGGTCTAACTTTTGACAAGCTGCCATCTTTTCATTTCATTACGAAGGAATAAAAGTTTTCGTTTTATCCTCTTGAGTCTCAGAACAGATTGTGGAAAGAAAGCGGGTCTCCACAACTACTTGATCCCCTGCTAAGCGAAGGAACGTTTAGAGCGATCCTAACTTTCCTAGGTTTTTCAACAGCATCGGAAGAATCAAAGCTTTCTCAAACAGGATGCCCCTTAAAAAAATATTTTCCTTGTCTTCCTAAGAACGAAGGTGTTGTGAGGGTCAAGGGAAGATTGGTACCGAGTAATCAAAGTAAGTTGACAGACCTCTGATGCAAAATATTACACAGATATCAGCCCTGATACAAACTAATTGCCCCCATCTTCGTGCTGAAAAAATAAATTATGAGACAGGTGGTGAAAGGAAATTCAGAAATGATTGCCCCCACCTAGTCCAGGAAGACGATGAAAGGAAATTCAGAAATGATTGCCCTCGTCTTAGCATTTAAATGCATAAATATTTTCCAAAGTGGTGAAAGGAAATTCAGTAAAAGGGGCCAGATAACTTCACCGGGGTACTGAACAGGCTCGCTGGCAGTGAAGCAATGTCTGAGATATCTGTAAGGCTGTTATACAAGAATATCACTCTACTCTGGTAACCAATGCTTTCTAAAACCTAATCCACATCCCAAATTCAGACGAGACTTCCCGATTAAAAATACATAATCTCATTCTTTTGATGCAATCCGAGAGTCACAAGATCTGTTGAGTCTCCTAGGGTCGTTTCGACTGTCTTAAAACATACCCAAAGTTAGTAGTGGGAAAGGGAAAATTGTGGAAGGGACTACAGTTGTGTTTGAAAAGAGTATCTGATTTTGAAAAACTTCTCGAGGTAAAGAACATAGTCTTTTCCCTCCTTCGACCCTTTTTCCTTGGAAGTTTTCCGCCTGATTGAGCTTTTGACTCCATTTACCCAATATTGGCACATGGTCTACTGTTCTTCCTGCCTCACAGGAAGGCGGGATCCCTAGTTGGAGCCTATGTTGGAGCCACCCTTGTTTTTTAACCCATCACAATTTTCATTTTTGATACTTGAAATTTAAAGATGGCCTTATTTTCCCCCCGAGATTTTGAAAACTCTGCAACCTTGTCACGTGAGCAACGATGATTTTCTACTCTCGAAACAAGTCTACTTTCGTAAGAACGTTCGCTCTTTTTGTTCTACTTCGGGATCTCGAAAGTCGGATACTATAATCCATCAGTTCACACATCTCGAGTCACGAAAGGGCGAAGTAGTTTTAAATTTTCACTCAAGACAGTAACCAGGGTAGAATATTTTAACTCATGATTAGACGTCGTCGGGGTTTCGCGCCTCGGCGTTCGCCAAGTCTGAATTTTTTTTTTCACAGCCCCGAGATCCGAGAACGCGAAGTCCTATCCGGATAACCCATGTCAAGGATCAAAGGCAAAAAGATAACTATGATAAATGTCGTTCTCGACATTTCACCACTCGGCACTAACTTTTTCAAAAGTCACAGCCTCTAATCCCCGACTCACGAAGGCACGATGTAATTATAACATGATTAATTAATCAACTAATCCAAGATTTTCTTCCCCTTAATTGAGTCTTAATTATCGCCATCTCGCGGTTTCACGACTCGGCATACTAATCTCCTAAAAACTTATCTTCGAAGTTCCGAGTTGTGATACGGCGAATAAAACGATTATAAAATTAATTATGCCTCAAATCGTGATTACCTTTAATTAAACCAAACTCGGTCCTCGCGGTCTCAGGAGTTGGAAACTCAAAATGTTAAAAAAAAATTTACGAGATAACAAATGGCGAGAAATTTATTAACATGGACAGATTTGGATTAATTAAGTTTAATCAAGACTTATCCCGAGTTTCGATGCTTGTACGATTCTGGAAGGAGTGTTTTCACTCCATACGCCAACTGACTTTTAAACCACCAAAATTTATGACATTAATGGGAAAATAGGGTAAATCTATGTGTAAGATTGAATTTTTACGACATAAATTTATTTCTATTTCGAATTGACAGGCTTGTTTTGAAAGGTATTGATTTTTCAAATATATGCAAGAGCTGCGTTTCATTATGCATTTTTCATAGCACGCGGATCTCATCACTTCTGAGTAAACTAAAATTCTGTATGTATACGCAGTTCTATCACAGAAGAGCTAAAACGCAAGCTTCAGCTATGGCTCCGCGGAAAGCAGCAAAGACGAATGTTGAGGTCGCAGGACAATGCTCGGACAATGTCTCCGATACTTCGCCCCGAAGTGTCGATTCGGTCCCAAACTGGTCATTTGTTTCAGACATTCTGCAATCGCAATTGGTAGATTATTTAGATGACTCCGACGGAAAGGAAAAAGATGATCTCAACACCAAATATAAGATAGTCGTCCAATCCGGTATGCATAGAGTAGCAACCAGACCACGGTTGCTCCCATATTATGACATGATCCATGGGCGTTGGATCACGTAGACATACCGACCAGGACTATCATGAATGGGCAATGAGTCACTGTCGGGACTTTTAGGCCAGAGCATATGAAAACCATGTATAAGCTCCCGACGACGTCTGATTACACATATGATGCCGAGTTCCTGGAGGAATTCAAAGAAAAGGAGTGCATCCAGTATGATAAAACCATGCCAGGTTTGATAAAGGATTGGGTTTCGCGCACCGCGAAGTTCAGGGTGAATGACCAAGGTGTTTATTCAATCGCCTCGTTGGAGACACAGTATAAATATGTGGCCATGATGACATGTCGGCTCTATGGGAGAGAGGACACATCACATTTTCTCCTTGCATGGGTGCCTCTAATGTTTTGGGACGCAGAAGGTTGCTCTTTTAATTGGGAAAAGATACTTTCAGATAGTTTGGCCAACCGGGTCACAAAGTACCGGGAGCAGAAAGAAAATGGGAGGCCATCCTCATTCTTCATGTCCGCATATATTATGGATGCGATATGTTCCATGACACCTTTCCATTGATGAGCTGGGGTTGGACTCCAACCCAAGAGAAACCCATACATGTATATCATGACAAACTATGGGAGAAGAAAACAGAAAAGTTCACATATGAAATATTTAACTGGGTGATGGTGCCCCTGCATATCGCCATTTTTGGGCACCCACCACCTCGTATCTCGGACAACATTGCAACAAATCTGAGTGGCATAGCGGATTGGTACGTGGTGGCAGAGTTTTCATATTTTAGAGTTTTCGGGGCTTCTGTTCCCCCTCATGCACTGCCATTGTTCATTCCCGACAATATGTCTTGTCGAGAGGTCGCCTGATAGACGGTAATTGGCGGGGTGAGTAAAGAACTCAAAGGGTACTCAAAGAAGGTATGGCCTTCTTTTCCCATTCGGCTGAATTCTTATTCTTTGTTAGATTTTGGGCATGCCAAAGCCGAGGCTGCAGCCCTGGAAGACCTAAGTTTGGTCTCCATCGAATATAAGAAACATGATCCACAGAGGGTTGTGAGCAACCATTTAGCTAATTGTGGGCTCAAGATATTTGAGCATGAAAATACACCCTCGGATGACATTTTCCGAGGGTCGAGGTCTTATGAAGAAGTGCTAGCCCGGATCCAATCCTTAGCACCCGAAGACACAACCTCTGTATTGAGATTCCAGGAACATAGACGAAGCTGTCTCCTCGCTGTGTTGGGAGGTTCGGGTGTTTCCGAGACAAAACAAAAGGATGCTGAAGGTTTTGAAGACACAATTCTTGACCTTGGAAAACACCAAAAGGGGGAACAAGCGAGGAATCCCGAAGCAGAGGTAAAGACTCCGGACCCACCAAGGAAACAAAATCCGGAGACTGAAGTAAAAACTCCGGAGACTGAAACAAAGACTCTAGGACTGCCAAAGAAGCAGAATCCTGTCGATACTCCAAGAGAATCGGCAAAACAAATCGGAGAACCCATCACCTCGGTCACACCCTTGCAGTCAACACAGGGAAATGTCAGCGAGGGATGGATATTTAATGAAGAACTGAGGCCCATAAGAGCAGAAGAACTCCCTCCAAATGAGTTCTTCTTTGATAAAAAGAGGAAGGCAATAGTGAAAAGAGAGTTCTATCAAGAAGGAGGGTCTACTGCGAAAAAATATAAGATCATGACCGATGGAAAAGATAAGAAAAGTGACCAACTCACCACTGAAATCGCAGGAATGCTGGGAGCGTATGCTTCGGCAAATCAATTCTCAGTTGGGATTTTGAAGAACCAACTAAAAAGGAAGAATCGCCTAATCAGGACCCTCGAGGCTAGATTAGCTACAACCACGAAGAACGCTAAAGGTCAAGCTAGCATGTAAATAGAACAGGCTAGAGTGGCCGACAAAAATGAAATAGAGGTGCTCAAGGCCAAGCTTGAGAAAGCACAGTTGGTGGTCCGAGATGGTCGAGCGCAGGTGAGAAAATAGAGAAGTCTCATTGAACAATTGCAGGCTCGGGTAGATATCGCCAAGAGCAGAGCGATAGACATCGGGATATTTAAATCCCAAGCTAGCGAGATTCAGAGAAAAATATTTTCGACACAACAGAATTTGCTCGCTAGGATAGGAGAGATCCAGGAAAATTGTCTGTTGGTAAATCAGGTTTCTGAGAACCTTACTTCCAGAGAAAGGGATGCAGGAGCGGCTCGGGTCGCCTTCCAGGAAGCGGCGATAGCCACGAATAACAGAGGTTCAGCAGGTGCTACCAGGCTCGCCATCCCAGAACAAACCAGAGGTAATATACTGTTGAAGGATTGGGAGCACAACATTGCCCTGGGCAAGGAGCAAGCTCAAAAGGTAATCAATTCTTTGGAATAAGCTTTTGATTCCATAGACGGTGAGTTGTTGGGTATGGACAGTGGAGGCGATGCAGAAGCATTGATGCAAATGAATGTGGAACATATTTCACTTGATCTGAAAGAGAAATATGAGAGAGATTCGGCCGATATCTCTCGGATAGATATGGTAGACATGGCCCAAGTTGATAAGCGCATGATCAAACCCAATGCGCAGCTAAGTTCCCTCGACATCATCAATGCACAAATGGAGGACAATCTACAACAGTTAGCCCGAGAATGTTACTTCGTCGAGGCCAGCTGTCAAGCAGAGCCTTCACGACTCGTATCCCAACTTGTGGAAAGATGCATCGCCTGCACCAAGTCCGTGCGAAGACGAGCACCTGACACTAAGTGACGACAGAGTAGGGGAAATGGAGCGATTTCTCTCCCCTCTGTTATAACTGAAATTTTGTGACTATTGAGGTTCTACCTTCTTTATAAAAATTGTATAAATATACCCCAGAGAGAAATAAACGGGGCTGGACCCTTTTTGAGATTTTGTAAGAGAGTTTTTACATTGAGATTTAATACAAGCAGATCTGAGATTCTCAATTCCGTCACTACTGTATTACAAATTTGCTTTCTTGTTCTTCATTTTTTCAATTTCAATTCATATTCGTAATTGATGTGCTTCGTTATACTTTAGTAGAACCACTACTATAACGAATAAATTTGGGTTTTCTGTAATTGTTTATTGTCTTTCCTCTGCACCAGCTATCAGCGGTGTAGGACCAATCTGCAGTTTCGGAATTCTACATGTATTTTTTGTTACATCGGTTATTTTCTTACATATTTTCCTCTCCCGTTTACTTCGTGAGATTTTCCCCTGATAGGAACCTGACACCGTAAACGGCTCAATGTTTTCTCCCATCTCACCCCTTTTATTTAAATATAATATAGTTACGGGAATGAGCCTTAGATTCACATCTGTATTCTAATTCTGCAACTGTAAGTTCTCTTTTACAAGACTAAACTGAGACAACACTTAACCTCTCTTAAAGTTTTTTCCTACCTGCGCTGTTCCCCCATGACAGTTCATGTACCAACTCAACCTAATGTTGAACCCAGACTATTGAACCAAACACATATCACTTTAAACCTCTTCAATACCATCCTTAAAATGACAACTAACCGGGCCGAACTTGAACAAGCATGGGCAACCATTGAACGAGACATAACTATCCAGGAGCAATTTGAAGCCAGACAACGCCAACAAAGAAATCTCCCTTAGCTTTCTTCTCCGAGGGTTGACGTTTCTCCCATCTCCATCTTCTAACTACTTTCAGATGCCTTGACACTGTACTTTTGAGCCTTAAGTACAGACTCAGGAACAACACCTGGGACTAACTCTTAGATATACATGATCTCCCATTTTGAACTCTCTTGGAGTTCTCTTTTGGTCAACATAACTTTTCTATCGGTTTTGAGCGACCTTCAGATTTTTTTTTATCCGAGTCGCTTGCTGTTCCATTTCTTTCAACATGTCGTGTCCAAAATAAATCCTATTTACAGGATTACTCCAGCTGACTGGAGTAATACATGGCCTACCATAGAGGACCTCAAAGGGACTCATCTTTAAGGATGCTTGGTAGCCGTTGTTGTAGGCGAATTCTACCAATGGTAGGTAGTCTTCCCATTTCCTGGGTTGATGCATTACATGCATATTTAACATATCCTCTAATATTTGATTCACTCTTTCTTTCTATCCGTCGGTTTGAGGGTGATAGGCGGTGCTAAACAACAATTTTGTTTCTAAACTAGCCATCAGTGATTTCCAAAAATTGGAAGTAAATTTTGTGTCTCTGTCAGACACTATCTCTTTCGGCATACCATGCAGTCTGAATACCTCTTTCATGAATACCTGGGCAATATCTATCGCCTTGCAGGTTGATTTGATGGGGATGAAATGAGCAA
The DNA here is from genome assembly GCA_000966675.3 of Picea glauca. Taxonomy (NCBI): domain Eukaryota; kingdom Viridiplantae; phylum Streptophyta; class Pinopsida; order Pinales; family Pinaceae; genus Picea; species Picea glauca. The sequence goes on along the minus strand of JZKD02S0171805.1, from coordinate 205,667 downwards.
ACTTGCTCAGTTTATCCACCACTACCATAATGGCGTCAGTCTGTTTGGTTGAAGTTGGCAATCCAATGATAAAATCCATGGAGATGGTTTCCCATTTCCATTCTGGGATGGGTAAAGGTTGCAATAGTTCTGCTGGGTGTCAATGTTCTACTTTAACCTGTTGGCACTCTATGCATCGAGCCAAATATTTGGCTGTCTTTCTTCAATCCAGGCCAATAAAATTGTTTCCAGGTGGCAGTGATCATTTTATGGTATCTTGGGTGACCAGTATATGGTCTTTTATGTAGTTCATCCATAATGAACCTCTTCAAGTTGTCACAATTTGGAACATACAGTCTATCTCTGTAAGTGAGCAGACCTCCTTCGATCATCTAGTAGCCTTCATATTTTACTCTAGTGGGTTCTTGCTGTAGGTACATGGTCACGGTCTGAATGAAGGGATCTGTCTCTTGTGCATTTTTGACTCCGTTCTTGACATCTGTCTTGCAGGTACTGACTGCTGCCAGGTGAATTGTTTTCATGCTTCTTCTAAGGGCATTGGCCACCCTATTTTCTTTCCCTTTAATGTGTTTGATTTCAAAATCAAATTCGCTAAGGAGGGCCATCCATCTAGCTTGTCTGGCATTGAGCTTTGGTTGGTCAAACAAATATTGCAATCCACAATGATCTGTCACAAGTACAAATTTTCTTCCCAAGAGGTAATGCCTCCACATTTTCAAGGTATGCACTATGGAAGCCAGTTCTAGATCATGAGTCACATAGTTGACTTCATGTTCGTTCAATTTTCGGGATTCATGGCAGATCACACTTCCTTTCTGCATAAGGACTCCTCCGAGCCCTTCATTACATGCATCTGTGCACACAAGGAAGTCAACTTCTGGGTCAACAATTTTCAACACGGGTGCATGGGTAAGTAGATGTTTCAGGGTTTGGAATATTTCTTCACATTTCTGTGTCCATAAGATTTTTGTCCCCTTCTTCTGGAGGGCAGTGATTGGACAACCAATCTTGAAGAATCCTTTTATAAATCTCCTATAGTATCCTGCTAATCCCATAAAGGATCTGATGTCTAAAACATCCTTCGAGGCATGCCATTCCATGATAGACCTGATCTTGTCAGGATCTACTGCTACCTCTTCCTCGGACAAAACATGTCCCAAGTAATGTATTTGCTTCTGAAAGAAGTCACATTTGCTGAATTTAGCATAGAGTTGATGCTCTCTTATCACTTGCAACACAAGTCTAAGATTGTCTTCATGTTATTCTCTATTCTTAGAGTAGATTAATATGTCATCAATAAAAACTAGTACAAATTTATCTAAAAATTTACTGACTACATTGTTCATTAAGCACATGAAAGTGGCAGGGGCATTGGTTAACCCAAATGGCACTACCAGAAACTCGTGGTGACCATACCGTGTCCGAAAAGCAGTTTTATCGATGTCTTCACCCTTGATTCAGACTTGATGGTATCCTGACCTCAAGTCAATCTTTGAGAAGATAGACGCACCTCCCAACTGATCGAATAGATCATTGATATAGGGCAAGGGGTACTTGTTCTTTATGGTTGCTTTATTGAGTTGTCTATAATCTATACACAGTCTAAGGGTGCCATCCTTCTTTTTCACAAACAGGACTGGTGCTCCTCATGGGGACATGCTGGGTCGAATATAACCCTTATCCATCATTTCTTTCAATTGCAATTTGAGTTCCACTAACTCAGGTGTGATCATCCGGTAGGGTGTCCTAGACACCGACACCTCTCCTAGTGCAAGTTCTATCGAGAAGTCAATTTCTCTTCTCGGAGGTAGACCTGGTACCTCTTTCGGAAACACATCTATGTATTCTCTTAGGATAGGGTGATCATCAGGGCTTGGTTTATCACCTTTGATTGTTTTCAACACCTGTATTTCATATAGGGGACATCCTTTTCGGCAATACTTTCTCATTTGCAGGGCTAATATTTGCCTCACCGAGACAGGTTTTCGGATCCCTTGAAGGGTTATCCTTCTCCCTTCTTTACTTACACACTCCAAGG
>JZKD02S0171805.1:184446-194912 GCA_000966675.3 Picea glauca | reverse complement strand
CTATCAATATCTCACACTCTTTTTGTCTATACTTGGTATGTTTGACAAGAACCAAAACATTTTTAACGACTTCATCTTCAAAGAACATGCTTAGACTTTATTCGAGCTTTGAAAAACAAGGAAAACATTGTTTGTCGAGCGATAGTTTACCCCTTTTTTGGTCTCATCAAACTAATTATGAAAATGGAATACTCTAATTACTTTGGTTAGAATATTTCTCTCTCGTATCGTTTTATAATTTTTCGGGCCTAAGGGACTAAAATTTACGAAAAATTTAACTTTGGAGTTTTCTTTAGGTTCTTTTAAAACTCCCTAAACATGAAAAACCACCAATTTTACCTTCTTTGGACTCATTAAATTACTCATTGAAGGACCCATCATGGATGAAACCCTTACTTCTTCAAGTTTTTTAAACGTATGATAAGGAACTTACCGAAGGTGAGTTATACCAAGAATTTGTTATCCTCCTCAAGCTCGCTAAAAAACAAATAGGAACTCGTCTATCTGGATGGGGGAAATTTTTTGGGAAGTGGGTCAAGTTTCTAAAACATTATGACAGTTTTTTTAGTCACCCTTGAACATGGCACTTGTCTGTGTTTTGCTTACAGTTGGATAAATAGGCACGTCTCTGAGTCATACCAATTCCATGTGTCATCATACTCTTTTGACTCCTTTGAAGAGAACATTTGGTTGTCATCACATTATGTTTGGGTATATGCCTCATTGAGTCAGTGATTCCAAGTCACCTGTAGTGCCATGTAATGTTCAAGGGAAGTCTCAGCTTCAATCAACCTCTACAACATTATCCATTTTCATACATGTATCACTCTGTCCATATTTTCTCTATCACCTCAAATCACTATCCTAGTCATTTTGGTGTTGATGATGGGAGATACATCATGTCCCTCCTTTGATGAGTCTATCCCTGTCGACATCAAATCATTATTCGAGAGTCATACTTAGAAAACAATTAGTGCCTTGGAGCCTACATGTCTCAATGGAAGGTTTCCTCACTTTTGACAGTGGGTTTACACCATTGACCCGTGATCGAAAGATTCTGACAAATGTTCAAATTCATCTCATTTATTCACATTCGTAGGATTGTACTAGGGTACCTTGGGATTCATTGTCATCCCTAGTGATTTCCCTCGCACTCGTTAACGATATACAATAATGACTGGTAATCAAGTGTCTTCTACCATATTTGACACCATCATATGTATTCACATGGTTAGAATTGTATTTATTCAGGATCAAGATGAAGACCCTAGGATCATTTTTGGAATCTACTAGTGTTATGTGCCTAACCCAGGTTGTGATGGAGGAAAATATTACTAATGTACACAGTCACATAGATCCACTTTGTATTTTTCCATGGCTATGTTGTTGTCATATTGTAGCTCCACTGTGTAAAATATTATGGCTACAAATTGATTGAGTCATGGAGGTATGGATCCACATTGTATGTTTGGTGGCCATATCCTAAGTAAATTATTTCATGGATCTGCAATGTATTAGTCGGTAGCCATGCTTCAAGTACATTTTGTACCGAGCATGGGTATTCCTACCTCGGGACAATTCATATATATGTTGTTTGATGTTTTTTTATGGCTTCCATCCGACTCTCCTATTCCAACACCCCTTGCTGGACATCATTCTGTAAAATGCTTTGGCCATCAACGTTCTTCTAACCTCACATTTTAGGAGGTGTTGGCCCTTGACCAAGTTTTCAGATATCTTTGGTCAAGTTTGACCTACTTTGGGACTTTGACAACCTGTCGAAGGAGGAGCGCAAGATGAAGCAGATATCGCGAGATCTCGACCCCTTTTTGGAATTTGGGATTATGTAACGGGTATGGGATGTCAGCCCATGGGTTTACCCATGTTTAGGCCTATTTTGTAATGTATATAGATGTCTAGGCAATGCAAGGATATATAGAGAATACATATATGTGATGTTAGATAGATGGTTAAGTGCTAGATCTATGTGATCAAAGGATTGTAAGAGCTCTGTGCATACTGTGTGAAGCTTGCAGAGCTAAGTGCAAGTGACTGTAGAAGTCTTATTGTTGTAACCTATATTGGGGAAGGAGGATCTGACGAGGTGCACACAAATATCTTGTCCTATGCGAAATAAGATTTTGTGGCTCTATGCATGTAACTGATTTCTGAAGACAATAAAGAAGAAGAGTTGGTGGACGTAGCCACAGGGTGGGGGTGAACCATGTAAATGTTGTGTTGTCCTGCTTTGTGTAATGTCTTGATATGTGTATGTCTTTACTTTCTAAGTGCTTTGATATAGATATATAGATCTGCTTATGCTTTGTGCTAATGATGTATATGGATGTAGATCTAACGTATGTGAATGTGCTTAGTGCTTGAATCTGCTAGATTTAATCTACCTCTTTATGATACGTGCTTATATACAACAGATCTGAGTGAATGATGCGATGCTCTGTTTTATCTGCACAGTAGAATAGTGGTAAAATACTGATGAACTGTCGGTGATAAGTGCTTTGTTAAGTATTACAATCACAACTATGTGTCCCAACTAAGGTTGCAGACACCTGAGTCCTGCAACCACCCCTGCCTCTACCTTGAGTGAGACTTCATCTGCTTCACAGGTGTTGGGGAAAGGGCTGATAGTTAGGTATTTGTTGGTGTATTGTTGTAACATTGAACCCTGGGTCTACCCCTGTGCCAAAAAATGGTTCCATTGTCGGGACCTGAAACTGTGATTGTTAGGAACTAAGGAAGAAGAATCTTTGTGCAAAGATCCGACCTAAAGCTGTGGAAGCTCTGCTCATAGATATGTCGCTCTAGTGCACAATATTCTACTTGATTTATATATCTCTGTGCTAAAGATAAGAGGTAAGATCTGAATGCTTTGTGCTTTGAGAAAGGTAAAAGTAAGAAGTTTTTAAAAGGGTAAGATCTGCAATCTCTGTGCTCTGATAAAGGTAAGAATAGTGAAAAGTTGTAGATTTGAAGGCTTTGAGACTTGTAGAAGTAAGATAAGTGGAATTTTATTTTTCAAAAGTATGGATCTAGGTATGGTTGATAGATTATGTCCTAGCTTGAAAACTAGGGCCCTAATAGATGAAAGAAGGTTTGATATGCATAACTCTGATAAGAATAGTGAAAGATATGTTATACCTATGCATAGAAAGAATGTTTGGATTAACAAATGGATGAAGGATCCTAGAAAGAACTATTTGCAGGTTATCTACTACGATCCTAGCACGCAGTACAGAAAGAGTTAGGGATCATTTAAAAGAAAGAGAGGATTAACCCTCTGTTATAGTTGCAGAAAACTAGGACATCTTACTAAGGACTGCCCTGGGAGAAGACCTAGTTGTCTCTATTGCAAAGCTATGGACCACGAAGTATTGGATTTACCTAGAATGATTGTTAATATTGAAGGAATGAACATGGGACAAGAAAACCCTAAGGGATATCCAGAAATGGCAGAACCCCATAAAGAATTAGAGAAATCATTGTTGCAGATAAGAGAAACCCTGGATGACCATCGACATGTCAACTTATTAGAGATATGAAAAGAAAAATAATGCCTTGAAGAAAGAATATGAGACTTCGACATTTACTGTGTTCTAGATGAGGAAACACGGGTGAATATCATGACAGAAAGAACTTGGGAAATTTTAGGGAAGCCTTCTATGACTCCTTCATTGGGAGGAATAGGGATATTTAGAGGAAAGCTGATAAACCTATGTGGAAAGCTCACCAAGATATCTATGAATGCCAATGGAACTTCGATAGAGGAAGATTTTGATATTATTAAATTTATTGAGAACAACGCCCCATTTACCATGTTACTAGGAAAACCTTGTGTTAAAAAAGATCAGGCCAGAAGGAAAGAAGAAGAAGAATTCTTAGAGAAGAAGAAGCAAGAGTTAAAAGATTTTATGACTAGAAAGATCACACACATGATTGAAGAACAAAAGAACATATCAAATCTATTTAACACCAGAGACTCGGATTTCGAAGTTGCAAGAACACTAGAACACCCACAGAAGATTGAATTACCCATTCCAGATAAAGAAGAAGCATCACCCTCGAATCTTAGGAAAAAATATCAACAACGCGAAGTAACTATGCCACAAGAAGATAAGAATCATAATGGAACAAGGCATACCGAGACGAAGCTCACTGGAAAGAAGGATAGAAAGCTAAGTAAGAAGAGAGATAAGATCGACAAGTTACAAAAGGTTCCCGAAGGAACCTCGCAGACAAAAAATTTGCAAAATTGGAACTTCGTCAGGATAACAGAACATTGTCACATGGAACTTTTCCATGGCGAAGAAATATATTCATTGGGACTAATATAACCATTCAGCCGACCCTCTGAATGGGTCGAAAGGAATTTGTGGTTCGCCACCAAACTGTTGGACCACACCATAATGGACAGAACAAAGTTAATGAAGTCTTCTTTCCCATTGCCAACCATTGTAAGAGATCCACTTCCAATTTATCTATTTATTCCATCGCGCCATGCCCCGAGAACAATTTTTCTAACCGTGAATTTGAGCCCACAGACTCGCTGATTTTACACAGTGCTCATTGCGCTATTTCCCTCTATCGTATTGCTGTGTCTAAGTTACTCCCCGAACCTGATATTTTCAATCCCAAGCGCGTATGTCGACTGAGTTCAGTGCTGCAGAGAAAGTTTTTGAATAATTTTTGATCGACCTCATGACTGAAAGAGTCATGTCAATGTCTACAAGTGTACAAGCTTCATTGGCGAGAACAATGCAAGCCTCTTCGTTGACTGCTCGCAGACCAGGACCATCCCAACCATCAACAGAAAATAGAACCAATCATAAATATGACCTCATGAATTCAAAACTGATTCCATCCATATTGCTCGATTACATCCCGCCTCTGGCTAGCACAGTGAATGGTGATAGTGTAACATGCGATTTCGAGTACACCATAATTATTGTGTACCTCTCAAAGGAGATACACGTAGTTCGAACATACCAGGACAAGATCGCAACACTAAATTTTAGTGACTTCAACCTTGAGGATCCCAAGATCTATGGCATATTGGCCCCATACAAGTACCTAACTAGAACTAAAGGAAAGAATTTGAATATCATTCCCTAGTCTTGGACAATGAACCTCGCACAGTCCACCCTGCTGAACGTCATGAAAATCCCACACTTCGAAAGACACCAGGAAGTCAATGCTTGTGTCACACTGCTACTATCGTGTTATCATGGCATCTACTTATGGCTCGACTACCACATTACAATTGACCCAACATTGATCCACAGGATCACAGGCCTCAGTATGCAAGGACCTGACCCGCAGGACTTTTATCCAGGAAAAGCCGTAGATCGCGCACTTGCACAGAGGATAAAGGACACCTATGGCGATGTTGAGAAGGGAACATGAGGCTACAAGGTAGATTCCATTCAGAGTGGCACAGTGCACCTCACATTCCAACTGATAGCTGGAAAGTTAGTAAGGAAGAACTGACCTGCGCAGGTCATCGGATTTGTTTTTGATCTCGCAGGGAAGTGCGCAGAAGGCGTATATATGAACTGGGTGAAGTACCTAGTTAACCAGTTGGAACTTGATTGCCAAGAATCCCAAGACCAAGGTTATGAATTCCATTTTAGTTGGCTCCTAGTCCTCATTTCATTTGTTTCCTGGGAGATGCCGGAAGGAGCAACCTTCCCAGATATAGAGCCATTCGAACCGCTTGCTGTGAAGTTCGCTACCATGTGGTATTCAATAGATATGAATAAACAATGGCAGTCGAATGTTGTGTTTCATACATACTACCTTCAGCTAAAGTGAGCCATCAAAGATGAGCCTCACATGACTCCAAAAACACTACAAATTTTTTGACCACTGATGAAGTTCAGCGCAGATCGACACTTCACTTACATTACAATGCGAGCATATGAAGATAAAGAGCATCTCCAGACATATTATAAGATTAAAGAAGAAGACGTGGAGGAAATCACTAAGGAATGGTCTGTTGATATCCTTATCCCCGCCAACCCCGCAGAGATATCTGATAATGATAGCCTGGAGGACACCCATAAAGAACATAATACACCCAGAACCAACAGACAGAAGAAGACTGAGGAGGTCCAAAACTTAAGAAACACCTTAGTGAAGACTGCTTCCACATCACCTGACTGAGGGGGTGGTGATGAAGTCGAATCTTAACAGAGGCCTAGTGAAGTAACATTGCCCAGAGACGAGGAGGACCCCTCGAAGAAGAGAAAGGTTTCCCCCTCGAAACCTTCTTCCTAGAAGAAGTCAAAATACACCATGACCAAGATGCAAACTGTCCTCACCTCTGATGATTTGGATTTCATCATCGCAGGCATGAATGATGCCTCACTAGAAATAGCAAAGAAACAAATGTCCAAGCAGGAAGAAATGTATGATAGGATCAAAGTCGAACTCCGAGGGGTACAACATGCCCTTTAGTCCATTCACGCAGTTTCCACTATGCCTGAAGAACCATAGTTGGGAGATGCGCCAACCCAACTCCACCAACTAGCTGATACAGTCAAAGCTCACCTCCGACAAGCACAGGAAGAAACTGACCAAGCCACCCAGGCTTTGATGTAAGCACAAGGAGTACTTGTCGAACAACGCTGAGATGCAGAACAGGAAAAGATTGATCTCCAAGAAAATTTCGATGAAGAAAAAGCATAGATGCATCAAGGAAAATAACATTTGCTCACAGAGAAACTTGAATTAAAAGAAGTGGTTAGCAGAGCACTTCTCTCTGTGACATTCATAAAAATAAAGGTAGAGGATCGAGTCACACAACAAGTGGAATAGCTCATAGAAGCTATCTGGTAGTTACAACAACACATAGAAAACTTAGAGCTCTGGGCAGTTCCTGAGACCCCACGGGATGTAAGGGACCAAAGAGAAGCAACTGTTTGAAGCATAGTTGAGAGAATAAAATCCCTTACTATGGAATGTAAGCAACTTATTGATCGCAGTTCCCAGACCTACGAGCAACTCACAAAGAATCCATAACTAAAGGCACTGGAGTTGCAGCTCCAAGAGGCGAAGTATCAAGCCAAAATGATATAGGCACAACTGAAGCCTCTGCCAGCTATGGAAAGAATGAAGCGCTCCCAAGAGGAACGCATTGCCCAACAACAGATCCACACTATCCATATAAAAGTTATGGAAGTAGCTTAGAGACTCCAACCTGTACAAGATAAGGCCTACCAATTGTTCACAAAGGTAGAAGGCCAAGGAGAAGAACTGGAGCAGGTTGTTATTGCAACTGAAAAACACCTGGAGGGGCCTGTGAATGAGGTAGTCATCCAAGAGTTCATTGCACAAGAGGCCATGGAACAACTACAAGTCGAAGCAACTCGAGTCAATCTCGAGGCTTTCAAAGTAGAACTACCTAGATCAGAGTGACTCGGGATGAGTCACAGGTGAGTGTTGGGGGCCTGTTGACCCTTGACCAAGTTTTGAGAGATCTTTGGTCAAGTTTGACCTAATTTGGGACTTCGACAGCCTATCGAAGGAGGATCCCAAGACGAAGCAGAGATCGTGGGATCTCGACCCCTTTTTGGGTCCTTTTTGGGATTTGGGATTATGTAATGAGTATGGGATGTCGTCCCATGGGTTTACCCATGTTTAGGCCTATTTTGTAATGTATATATAGATGTCTAGGAAATGCAAGGATATATAGAGAATACATCTATGTGATGTTAGACAAATGGCTAAGTGCTATATCTATGTGATCAAAGGATTGTAAGAGCTCTGTGCATACTGTATGAACCTTGTAGAGATGAGTGCAAGTGACTATAGAAGGATTAGTGATGTAACCTAGCTTGGGGAAGGTGAATCTGGTGAGGTGCGTGCAGATCTCTTGTCCTATGTGGATTAGGATTTTGTTTCTCTTTGTATGTAACTGATTGACTGAAGACAATAAAGAATAAGAGTTGGTGGACATAGCCCCAGGGTGGGGGTGAACCACGTAAATGTTGTGTTGTCCCACTTTGTGCAATGTCTTGATATGTGTATGTCTTTACATGCTAATTTCTTTGATATATATAGATATATCTACTTATGCTTTGTGCTAATGATGTATATGGATGTGGATCTGACCTATGTGAATGTGATTAGTGCTTGAATCTGCTAGATTTAATCTACCTCTTTATGATAAGTCCTTAGATACATCAAATTTGAGTGAATGATGTGATGCTCTGTTTTATCTGCGCAGTAGAATAGTGGTAAAATACTGATTAACTTTCGGTGCTAAGTTCTTTTTTAAGTATTACAATCACAACTCTATGTCCCAGCTAAGGTTGCAAACACTTGATTCCTGCAACCACCCCTGCCTCTACCTCGGGTGAGACTTTATCTGCTTCGCAGGTGTTTTTGAAAGGGATGGTAGTTAGGGATTTGTTAGTGCGCTATTGTAGCGTTGAACCTTGGGTATGCCCTTGTGCTAACAGGGGGAAATCTATTACATGAAAAACTTGCACACTACCTAGTGTCATAATAAGTGTCGCACTTATGTCCAATTGCATTGTTGAGGGTTGTAATTTCAAAACGACACTTTCCTAAATATCGCATTTATATTTCATCACCCTAACACCATGGAATAACACTTTTCCATCATCCCTAGCCATTGAAGAGAATAAAAATCCATTTTGAAGGTCGAACACATGTCTTTCCCCTTGTTTTTTTGGCTTAGTTGGAGAACTGACGCCGCCCTGCTATGGCCCAGGGAGCGTCACTCTCAGGGTGACACCCCTTTCTAGAACAGTATGGATCATCATTGACCAATCTCACCTTATTATATGGTTTGAATCCTAGATACTTCTGGTATTTATGATCAAGGGATGATTCATAGGATCGAGTCTCTCCTTTTTGGGTAATCAATCCTAACTTATGGAGGAAAGATATCTACATTCCCTTGATATTATAAGGTGGTTGAACCTCCCAAATCCTTTATATAAGCAATGCCTCTCAAGGGTGAAATATATTAAAAGGAATTAAGGTCTAAAGTATACCAAACTTATGGTCATTTGTTAGCATACAATAAGGGGCTTGATAAGAGGAGCATTGGAAGAGGCTTGCAACACATCATGATTGTAATTTCCATTGTTTCTCATATTAATATACTTGACCTATTTCCCTATTTTCATGTCTTTTCAAGTTTACATATGAATGGTTGTGGCTTGGTCACGATAGTTAGTATCTAACTTGATACAAGTAGTATAAGAAGAGGATAGTTTTGTTTCTTTGTAGGTAGACTACATTTAGAGCTAGACTGGATCCAACACCAGAACGATAAAGATAAATGAGGAAAATCGACACAAAATGGTGCCTCTTTCTCTTCCTCTCCCTCTTTTATTTCATGTGTAAATAGATGGAAGTATGGAATTTTAGTTTCCACTTGTTCTAGTTGTCTTAATTGAAGAAAAACCAACTAAGGGGAGCTCAACCTATCCACAGGGTGAGATTTCTCACAACACTTGTAACTTGAGAACTCTCTTTCTATAATACAAATCTCAGCTTTGATACATGGTGTCTATTTGATTCTATTTATGTAAGTAAATAAGCTCACTCCCAGTTGGCAAGGGCCCACCAACCTGAGATGCGTAGCTAATTTTGTATTTTAGTTTAGTCACTATTTCAATTTGATTCTACATTAATTTAGTTATTCTCTATAGTTTCAAATGTATAGTTCTTATTATGATTTAGATTATTTTGTCAACAATAAATTTGTAATTCGTCTTACACTTAGAAATATTGACAACTTCTTTAATTCTCTTTCAAGTTTCATTGCTATTTGTAATCATTTTGATGCTTTATGCATTGTGTTTCTTTTTGAACTGATGCAATTCCAAGGATTCTATTTTGTGACAGTGATTGAGACTCTTGAGAGTTGAACTCATCATTGTGAAGAGTACATGAACACTTAGGTGGAATATAGTACCTTGAGCCTGACTAGGAGAAACTCTTAATATGCCAATGTTGCGCCTCTTTTGTCACCCTAGTGAGCAAAATAGAGGTGCTTGCAAGATTAGTTGGGTTTGCTAAGTAGGACAACTGCAAGGAAAAGGGTTAGAGAAATAAATATAAAACAATAACTAAGAATTAAACTAAGAAATAAAACAACAACTAAATTGATAAACATAGGGACATAAGGACAAAATAAACAATGAGACCCATGTCACCAATGATAAGGATGATATTAGTGAAAGAAAACATGGAGAAGCAAGGGGACTATGAGTCCCTTCTTTCTCCAAGGGAGGGCTCTTGGACCCCCACAAATAATCTCTTCTTACAACTCTTGAAAATGAAAATGAAAAATGGTAATAGAATTCTTTGCTAATCCACTCAAGGGGTGAGATGGATTGCCCAATGCAATGATGCAAGTATACTCTTGGCAAGGATAGAAGATTCCTCAAGAGAATAATGGAAGCATAACTTTG